>OY740770.1:78977101-79202101 GCA_963513935.1 Aphrophora alni | reverse complement strand
GCATTTGACAAGATATTTTTTTAATATAGTGTATACACTATAAGTATATTATTAAATATTTAAATTATTTAATAACTACATTGTATTACTTGCCCAGCCCAGCCTAGCCATCACATCATTTTACAATGTTAACTTTTGAATGTATTTAACAGGATATGTTTTAATATATGGTATACAATATAAGTATATTATTAAATATTTAAATTATTTACTAACGACATTGTATTACTTGCCCAGCCCAGCCTAGCCATCACATCATTTTACAATGTTAACTTTTGTATGTATTTAACAGGATATGTTTTAATATAGGCAGGGTATACAGTATAAGTGTAATAATAAATATTTAAATTATTTACTAACGCCATTGTATTACTTGCCCAGCCCAGGGTAACCATTACATCATATTACAGCGTAAACTTTTGAATGTTTTTGACAGGATATGTTTTAATATAGTGTATACATTATAAGTACATTAAGAAATATTTAAATTATTTACTAACGCCATTGTATTACTTGCCCAGCCCAGCGTAACCATTACATCATATTACAGCGTTAACTTTTGAATGTTTTTGATAGGATATTTTTAATATACTGTGTACAGTATAAGTACATTAAGAAATATTTAAATTATTTAATAACGACATTGTATTACTTGCCCAGCCCAGCCTAGCCATCACATCATACAGTTTGTTATTGTGTGATCATGGTAGTAGTAACCATAGAATTTTTTTTTTAAAGGGTATTTATAATATATCAAAGTTCGAATATTTTTAAAATTGTGAATTGTGTCATGAAAAAGTTGTTCAGTGAGGTTTTTTTTTTTATTTTTTGGGTAGAGTTGATGAAAGCGGCAAAGTTGTAGCTGATAAGTTAAATTAAATCCATAATATTTAAAAAAAAATGTTTTTCTTCAGTAGTTTGGCTTTTACAACCATTGTCGGCAGGTGGCTTGTAGTGCGCGAGGGTCCAAAGGTCAAACGATCCTTTTAACTTGGGTTAATCGTCTGTAAAACTTTGGGGAACACCCCAGATATTTCTAATTGTTTTGCATTGTGTGATTTTCTAAAAGTATGCATTTTAGGGAATGATCTTGACCCTTTTTGTTATTAAGATGAACAAAAATTCCCACCCTTTTATTAGTTTGTTGAAAGACGTTTCCGCCGCTTGTTTTTAAAACAGGTGTCACATTTTCAGGCCAGGTATAGTCCACGGTAGAAACTTTAAAACATAACAATGTACAATTTATGGCAGTCTATAAAATATAAATGTCACGGATGAGAAACAACTATATTTCAATTTTTTCCAGGGTAGGCCTATATATTCTACTTTATATGAAAATTAAGTTATTATACCCGCAAACATTTACTATTCACTCTGCAATCAAAAGATAAATCAAATTAACAATAAATAACTATGTCCCATAACTAGGTTTACCTAAACTAGTTACAATACTAAGATAAAGAAATACATAGGCTAAATAAAGTGAAAAAAATGTGTCATATTTTGTACAGATAAAAGCATTGCTCTCTCTCTGTTCTCAAAATGATAAGCATATTGTTAGCAACATTTCGCTGTAAATTTTTTTAGAGTATACACGTGACATTAGCGTAGATAGTACGTCACATGAACCAGATGTTACCCAAAAACCCCAAAAGACGAAACGAAAATTAGTACTATGGACAAACGAGCAGAAGGTGGTTGTTACATCTTTCTTCAAAATGCATATAAAACGTAGGATCCCACCAAAAAAGAGCGAATGTGAAGAACTGAAAAACATGCGCAAGGAGTTATTAGAAAATAAATCTTGGTTAAAAATTAAAGTTTTCATTCAAAATCAGTACATGAAAAAGAAATAGCTGTTTATATACGTGATATTTCTAACAACTATAAGCGCGAAGTAGGCTACCTCAATGATTGTAAGTTTTTTTTTTTATTGATTATAGGTCATCAGAATCTGAAACAGCGTAATCTAGTTATTAGTTGAATAGTATTTATTGTATCGTTTTATATAGTTTTTGTTATGAGTAAGTTATGTTGCTTATATGTTACGAACAAACAAAGGTGTTTTTTTTATCATAACTTTTTATATAGGCCTATAATATTCAATGATTTTATGTTCATAATGTATTGTTATCTTTACTTCGGAACTATTATGTTTATATGTAAGCTATGTTGCGTTTATTACGTCTTAACAAAGGTGTTTGTTTTTGTTTTTGTTTTTTTCGTAACATTTTTATATATAATAATCAATGATTTTATGTTCATAATTTGTTATCTTTACTTCGGAACTATTATGTTTATATGTAAGCTATGTTGCGTTTATTACGTCTTAACAATGGTGTTTTTTTTTCTTTTTTAATTTCTTATCATAACATTTTTATATATAATATTCAATGATTTTATGTTCATAATTGTTACTTTACTTATGAACTATTATGTTTATGTGTAAGCTGATGCGTTTATTATGTCTTAACAAAGGTTTTTTTTTTCTTTTTGTTTTTTTATTTTTTATCATAACATTTTTATATATAATATAAAATGATTTTATGTTCATAATTGTGATCTTTACTTAGGAACTATTATGTGTAAGCTATGTTGCGTTTATTACGTCTTAAAAAAGGTGTTTTTGGAGGGGGGTTTATCATAACATTTTGATATATAAAATTCAATGATTGTATGTTCATAATTGTTATCTTTACTTATAACATGTTCAAAAGATTACATTATATCGTCAGAAACTATGAGAAAATACAGCTGAAGAATCAATTGTTGTTAATGCTTCTTCAAAAATAAGAATTACTTCAACTGCAAGTAAATGTGCTCTTTTTACGACAGCCAATCATTTGTTCTTAACATACAGTTACAGTAGTTTGTAAGTGCAGGTAGCCATCCTCGCCTGGGTGTTTTACAACTTAACACAATGAAACAATAGCAGCCCGGTAGCCAACATGACCCAAGTAAGACACAGCCTATGACTCAAGACTAATTTCATGGTTTCAAAAGTTTTTAAAGCTGGTGACTTTGTTCAGAGTAACACTAGGCACCAACAGTTCTGCCAGTTACTTTTCATTTTTTTGTTTTCACTGATTATGATTTATGTGACAAGTTACAGATAAACCAACAGACACACACAAACCAATTTACAATACAAACCAATTGTAAAACCAATTCATACCAAAAAATACACTTTACTTTAAATTTTTAGTGATTGTCCTAATTATTAATCTGAAAAAATGTGATTTATTATTTAGCCGACTTTTTTTTAATAAAATATTCCTGACAAATGCTTCAGAATCGTGTTCTGAATTTTTATTTATTAAAAAAAATTGTTTCTCACGAGTCAAGCTCGAAAACATTTATAGCTTCAAAACAAGATAACATTTTTCTATTAAAATTGTTAGAAATCTTATACGATGCGTGTAAAATTAATTTACTTTTCTTGAGGCCAATGAGGCAATAATTCAAAACATGTTGCAAAAACACTGCGATAAAATGCAGTTTCTGAATAAAATGTTCTTCACTGCCTCAAGTATTATTCGTAATACTTCATCTTAAATACGTGGTGAAGTAAACTAAAATACCTGCACTATATGTTTGTCAATTACTATGCCAAATGTATTGTTGACCTTCAATATCCAGAGTGGATACTGAAATATTGTTGATTTTTGTACTTTTCGATGTACGTAATGGAAAGTGAGAACATTGTCAAAATATTCGTTCCAAATCAGTATTTGTGTTTGTGTAACTATATTTATTACTAAAATACCGCATATTGTATTTCCCGTTGAACAGTGCTTACAACTTTTTGTCTTAAGTTGGTTTTCACGTGGGACTTTTTTTTATAAATTTCAAACTGAGTCAAATAATATAGCCTACTATGCTTAACGAAATAAGTATTAAGCTTAAAATAACACTGTAAATAAAGTATTTAAATTGTCATTTTATACGGGTTAAGCAAGAATAATAATAATTTGTTAATATAACTAGTTTTATATCATATATTTTGAAGCTAATTTTGGTTCAAACTTTTTGAAAAAGAGAGAATAAATGGTTAACAGAAAATCATCATGGTTAACAATGCAGTGATTTTATCAGCAACAGTTTAAAAACTACTTGCATAAAAGGAAGAGAAGAGTGATTTAATTTAAAACAATATTTGAGATAGGGACTATAGTTTTGGAACATTTAGAATGCACATCACTAGAGTTTTAAATTGAATTTTATATTAGTCACTTCATGTTTTTATCATAGAATTCATAGAAAATATGTATGTGGACTTACATTAAATTGTTAAATAGTTGCTAATAACAAAGATTGATGGAAGAAACTAAAAAGGTGTAAAATTTTGATTATCTTTATATTATTGTAAATTTTAATACATATAAAAAAAATGTATTTTTTTTTCTTTTCTTTAATCCTGCTACAATAACTTGAATAGTTATCCACGGATCGAATTTAAATTGATTGGAAATGTTGATCTAACTGTTATGAATAAAATATAATCAATTTCGTATCGATATCTTTAATGGATTGTCAGATATATATCGTTTAATGAAAATGAAAATGAAAATATTCGAAAAAAGTAAAAAAAAAATAAAAATTGTTAATAATATATTCTTATAGAAAATTAAAAAATAAAAACAATGAGACTATACACGACATGGTATCTTTGTTTACTTTTTGAGGTATTTATATTCAAAAAGTCTATATTTTGTAATTTTCATTTTCAAAACGTTATAACTTGAAAAGTAATAATCATAGAGAGTTCTAGGTATGCTTAATCGTTCAGATTTTTGATTCTCTATAACAACTGTAAATTCAAATTTTTGTAATTAAAAAAAAATTCACTCAAAAATCCACTTTTTTTCATCGTCGATTTTTACGTTTTTTGAGTGAAAATTTTTTTAATTACAAAAAAATTGAAACTTACAGTTCTTATAGACAATTAAAAATCCGAACGATTAAGCACACCTAGAACTATCTAAAAATTTTGTAAGCAAACCTCAGATTCGGATTCAGCACCCCAAAAACATACAGAGGGGAAGAAATAAAAACTACCCTACAACTTTCCTAGTAATCCACCAATGTAATTTGACATATGTACAATTGAACAATATACAAACACATTTTTGTTCAAATACTAAGAGACGAGAAGCTCAAAAGTTGTAGATTGATAATTTCCAAAATATCAATTTAACAATGAATTTTACGAAACAAGTGCACACTTTGTAGAGAAGTTGGAGTCCTAAACTTGTGCCCAACAAAATTAATCTATACTAGAAATTAACCATTCTAGTGCGCTTAGTGCTTATTTTGCGCACTTGTTCACAACCACTCGTTAACTCTGTCGCTGGAGTTGTAGTTTAAGCTACAAAGCCGTTACATTTGATGTTCATTAGCCCCCTATCACATCCCGCCGGATATAAGTCGAGTTACAGTAACCCTATATTATGTTCATATTAGGTTAATACCATTCAGTTTTACTCGTTTTCAGTTTCATATGAATTTACTTACTTATTCAAATACAGTAGATTAGGTTGTATTAAACGCTTTAATTGTTTAGCATACAGGGTGTTTTGCGAGAGTTTGGCACAACTTCAGAAGATGATAGGGGTCCACCTAAAAAAATCAAAATTGTGCATTTGTACCTAGGGCCAGAAAAGCTTCGTTTTCCAGACATCCGCCATTTTGTTTCTTTTCCAAAATGATTTATACCTAGAGAACAGTTTGACCGATTGAGTTTAAACTTGGCACAAAGTTTAACCTAACAATGATAGACCCTATATATACAGGGTGAGTTTCTACTGACACCATTAACTTCGCCAGTATGTTCTACTCACTAAATGGAATAAAAAAGTTCATATGGACCCATGTCCGATCTCAACCGTTTGGCTGTAGTCGCGTATTTTGTGTTTTTTTCAAAATCATGATATTTTGCCTCACTATTTGTTTAAGACATTTAGTGTTTAAGACATTCTCGCTCTTGTCAGAGGACATTTGTCGCATATATACTCTTGTTCAGAGCACAGTTAGTGTCCTCTGAATATTAGGAGGACAGTGTATTCTCATCAAGAGTATATATAACTTACTGTCCCCTTAACATGAGTTAACATAACACGGATTTTTGCAACAAATGCTGCCAACATTGTCTTGTCCCCAACATTTTCCCTTCTTCTATACTCTCATTTTTGTTATCTCCCTAACTCTTTCTCTGCATTAGGCATGAAACATTTAGTTTATTTTAGTTTAAATCGATGGAAAATAAACAATTAACATCAAATTTTGTATGACGATTTTTTCTATAGACTTGTGGGTGGAAACACACGATAATATTTTAACTAGACTTTTTTCTATAGATAAAAAACAATATAGATTATTTAATACCATATTTATTGAATTAGATAATTTATCGAACTAATAAACGCTATTACGCAACTTACCCAGCGCAACATTAATATTAAGACAACGTTTGACCGATCACCATGAAAATTGGCCAATACATGTTTTCTTTTTTTTTTTTTTTCATTTTCCCTAATTATTATAAAAGCCATCATGTTACTTACCCCAGCCCAACAATAATACTAAGACACCGTTTGACCGATTACGAAGAAAATTTTCAAACTCATTTAACTCATTAATGGAGAATGTTTTTATCTAATTATTATAAATGCCATCATGTTACTTACCCAGTCTAACATTAATACTAAGACACCGTCTGGACGATTACAATGAAATTTGACACACACATGTATTATTTCATGGAGAAGGGTTTTATCTAATTATTATAAACGCCACCATGTTATTTACCCAGTCTAACATTATTACTAAGACACCGTATGAGCGATTAAAATGACAATTAACATTGATTAGTATAACATTTATATAATATAAAATTAATTAATAAATAGATTGAAATTGCTATTTTAAACGACAAAGGCCTACTTAGGAAAATGTATTAACAACCAAATCTATAACTAATTATGAGGGCTAGATACCAAATTTTTACGAAATAATGCTACAAATCTTCTTTCCTTGTAATATTTAGCATTGACTTGGTGGCCGGTATGTAGTGGCCGGTTGCATAAACGTCAATCAGATATGATCTATGATCATCGTCCAAATTGATCTAATATCAAGAGTTTTTGTTTATTATTGAGTATATGTTTAGAGTTTACCTAACATTATATTTTGTTGTATTACTTCATGTTTCATTGATTGTAGACATAAAAATTGACCAAGCTGCAAAATTAGCAGTCTAGTAGTCGTTCAGGTAGCCTCTGCCCCTAATAAAACAAAGGGGCTACAGTGTGTTGATCTATAAAAGAAACTAAAAGTTTGAGGTGGATTGTAATAACTGTTATTGATGTACTCAATCGAAAGAAACTGACTTCTTAAACTGTTAAAAATTATAAATAGCTAGGAAAGAATTCACGACTGACGTAAAAATTTGTCTTTTAAACCGAAAATGTATATCTTTGTTTTCTTTTATATGTGTGTGAATTTGTAACATAAATAAAACTAAAATGTATTTTAGGAAAGTTTGATAGAAAGGTTTCTACGGTATTCTGTAATTTATGTTTTCTAAAAATATTGTGACCGACCATTACAGCTCTCTCATTATCAGGAATTATTTTGTCTTACCTGCTATGTTGAGGTTCAGGTAGCCAGGGCGTTAAGACTAACCTAGCCTCTCTTAGTTTTATGACACTAAGAGACTTTTTTAAATATATTATAAATGTGCCTGACGTTTTATCTTTTCGGGATAATCATTGTTTTTAAAATTCCTTTAGACATAAAGAAAGCGAACACTATCCCAATTCATATTGCCAACAATTAAAAATAGTGTATGCCTTTTACATTTTAGGAATCTTGATTTTCTTAGTAATAACGATGCCATTTTTTAATTAAGATAATTAATATTACTACTGTTACATATTAATTGTAAACAAGTGAATGGATCAAAACAATAACGAACTTTGTCTAAAAACTCTTTCTTGTTAAATAAGAAAGTTTGTGTGTATGTATATATTGAAACACACTTTCAGAGTGTTATATAGGTAAGGATTTTTTTTTTAAAGTACAAAATTTAAAATGGATGAGTCAGAGGTGGGAGGCACAACAAATTACCTGACGTTAAAGTTGAAGAAGTCCTGGAAAATATTTCAAAGTTTTTAAACAATAAATCGTACTAGAGCTATTCAACAACTCGAGCAGAGTATTGGAGAACTCAAAAATTCCAATAACTTATTTCAATAACCTATGTATGGTCAAAGTTATAGGCTTCTTTGGCGCAGAAGGATAGCACTTTCGTAAAGGATCTTTAATTAATTGTGTTATCTTATATTTATATTTAATTTTAGCAATAAATGAATTACAGTACTGTAGTTATTAGTTAAAGCACAAATTTGGTAATTTCCCTAGTTCACAACATTATCCTGAAAATGGAAAGATAGACAGCCAGAGTGAAGTCCAAAGAGGACTTTATTTTTATTATATAGAGGAACTATATTATTCTTTGTTTTTCTTGATCTTAGGTAGTTTTTTTAATAAGCCTAAAGATTTCAATTTATTTAGGAAAGGCTATTTATAATACTAAATTAATTACGATTCTACAAAGAAAGTACGTTTGTTGTTTTTAAGATTCGTGTTAAATAGAACAATGTGGAAAATACAATAATGAGACACCGTGAAAATAATAGAGGTTGCAGTTTTACAAGAACAGAAAAGCATCCCCCCAGCCCACATCAAAAACACAATCACGGACTCATGTTATTCACAATTATCATCTCATCAGAGAATAAACTTTATTTCCGTTTTCACAGTTGGTTTGTTCACATGTAGGCCTATAGGTTACTCATCGACATTTGAAGAATTGTGCCAGGAAGTAGTTCTTCCTTCATTGAAACACACTGAGCTTGTTAGGAGTGTTACTGAAAAAAGGAGTGTTACTAGGAATTGTTTAATCAAATATTTACACATTTTATCTTTACAAAAAATATTGTTCTGCAATTTGTGAAACACGTAAAAACATTTTGCCTTAAAATAGTTGATTTTTTTTTGACAAATTTCTTTATTTATCGAAGTTAAAGAGACCAACAGTCAAAAACAAAATATATTTGATCTAACTTCGTTTTAAGATATGTTAAACAATTTGAAGAAAACTGAACAAAAATTACGCGAGCTACTCAATTCGCCAGAGTTTTGAAATCCCAAAAATCGGTTCAAAGCTTTTCCGATTTCTCGATTTAATATGGATTTAGTAATTTATATTAAACATTGAATTAAAAAAAACGGTTAAATATCATCAGAATTCTTTGACAACTGTATCGAACTCATCCAAAAGAAATGTTTGTGACAAATAAGTTGAAATTACTCAATCAAACTTCAGAATCTGATTAAGTACGACAATATATACATTAAATGCTATATAACATGTAGGATAGTCCTCTCGTGCTTAGTTTTCGAATATCCGCCATTTTTTAAAAATAAAATAACATTAAAACTTTAGAAATATATATGATATTGAGTTCAGATTTGATAAACGCATTTTTCATGTAACGTTTTACACAAGATTTGAAAATGATTTCCATTTTAAAATGTTAAAGTCGTATATATTGAAAACTTGTTAACCTTATAAAACAATTACAATAGAGTAAATACTTTTATTTGTTAATGACGAACAATATGGTATTTATATTTTTACTGTAGCTGTAAAAGAAAATATATTTGAACAGAAAAGGGAAAATTGCATCACAAATATTATATAATTTTAACAACAAATAAACTTGTGCTCTATGAAGCAAGAATCGGTTGACATTTGATGGTTGGAGAAGTGAGGGGTTGGTTTTGAGATTGTCTAGATAAACATTTTATAGTTAGTTATAGAAATTCGAACAAACAATATTAGGTAGTAGCAAATAAAAAAAAAAAATAGTAGAAATAGGCTGTGGATATCTAGTTATGACTCACTTACGCTCAGTAAGGAGGGAGTAATGCAACGTTGCCACATGGTGTGTTTTTTCTACCTGCGCCAATACACTGTTTATTTTACAGTTGGACACAATATTATTATTTGCCCGGTCGCAAATTTGACTACATTTCTATTCAGGAACTATACAACTATATTTTAAATATTTAATAATGTTTTAAATTGATTTAAAAAATACTATTATTAGGTCTGGAATATGAAGGAGAAACGTTTATTTATTGTTTACCTTATTTTTGAGGGTCACTCAAATTATAAAGTCATACTATGCCACGTAAAAGTCAGACATTTTTATTTCTAGAAATGAATAGAGGTGTAAGTACGCCTTTGATAAGTTATGTTGTTTTTCAGAGACAAGAACCCTTAGATGCCGAGGATCCCTTAAGAAAAAAAAAACAAGTGATATCCATTTAATTTACCTTTCTTAACGGAATTAATTCAACAAATCGGTCGGGAAGGACACCCTGGATAAATTGTATTGTTTTATATAAACTGTTGTTTCCTAAGTATTACATGGAGAGAAAATTGCACTTCACCGTCCAGTAGTTCAATAAATAAATGATTTAGGCAACTCAAGACATATGTAAGCTTAACATTCATTTCATCAACCATGATAATTGATCTGGTGATAATCACCCTGCTTGTCCAGAATTTAGAATAAATTTAGATAGTACTCAACAAAAAAACCTTTCAAAAAGGTAAAACTTTCGTAAGTATGACCTTGCGTTTTATTCCCTTTAACTTACTCAACACATTGTTACATTTTCCTTTTCCTTGTATCTGAAGTAATTTAATAAATATGGCAGCGAAAGCATGAGAAATCATACTGGGGTGGGGGTTGTCTCTGAACACTATTCCAGTGGGCGACATATCACCCCACATTTGATTTATTAATAAATTCTTTTTTTCATCTTAATATTTTCTATGAACCTCCTTGATTATTGGAAAATTATTGATTTTTTTCTAGAAGTACGCTTATATTGAAAATTTGTGTGTGACCATATGGTCACAGTAGGCTTTTAAGTGACTATTCAGGAAAAATAACAACTATTCACATTAGATTAAAATTTGTCTTTATCATTCACTTTAAGAACATTACATATTAACTATATTAAGATCAGATCATTGTAAGGTCTGCAGAGTTCAAACTAACATAATATGGAATGTCGTACTGTACACAATAGCCTACTACAGTTTGTGATAGTTCTCAAAACACTTTACGCACAAACCGACGTCACATTTCTTGCAAGCTGTTCTTCTTACTGAACTGCACAATGTACCTGCACACCGTCTGCGCTTTTCTGTTGGTGCTACATAGTGATGTAGACCATCATAGCGTAAACTATTTTTATTTTTGGCGACAAAAACCTTTCTTGCCATACTTGGGCCGGGAAGAGCTGGAAGAGTCTTGTATCTTGTCAAGTAGGATTGAACAACTTCTCTTCTAAATGCCAGTTTTGTCATTTTATTCCCTGACAATCTGTGTAGTCGCCAAGCGTTAGTGGTAGCAAGATCTATAAGCCATGTATACAAAGGCCACCACCACTTCTTTCCTCTGATTCCAATTCTGTGGGTGCTTATATCCTCATCCATAAGATCCGTTCCTCCCATGTGGTGATTATACTGTTTAATCACAAAAGGCTGTTGAATTTGGAGGTATTTTTTTTCAGATTGAGAGAAGCGCTTCACACTAGTAATAGGCTCAATACCATATGATGTTGATGCAGCTGTTACGACACTATTGTCTTTCCAGCGAACAACAAATATGCCATCTTCTTTTTCGATTTTACACTCAAAACTTCCTCTATGTTCACTTTTCATATCTTGTTTTGATGCAAGGGGACAGTTTTTTGGCAATCTGTTGTCTCGGACAGTTCCTGTAGAACCATAACCTCTATCTTTCAGTTGTTTCATCAATGCTGGACAATTAAACAAATTGTCAAAAAATAACTGATAGGGTAACTCACTGTCAGGTATTTCATCCAGCATTGTTACAAGAGGAGCAGCTGATTTCCCAAAGAGTTTTGCATATGTTTCATTCTTTGTTGTATTTTTCCCTTGAAAAATTTCAAAATTTATCAAGTACCCAGTATCAGTGTTTAGGCTCCAAATCTTGTAACCAAAACGGATTGGCTTTCCTTTTAAAAATTGTTTACATCCATGCTTGCCATAATATTTCACCATGGACTCATCAAAACACAAAAACTCTGACGGCACAAAATGTTCAAGACATTTAGATTTGACTAAGTCCATAAGTGGCCTTATTTTCCACATTTTGTCATTTGGAATCGGCTCAGAGTTGTCTGAACAATGCAAAAAACGCATAATTTGGATAAATCTATCACGCCTCATTGCTTGACAGACCATTTCATTTTTAATGTCTAGTCCAGAATCCCAGTAGCACTTTTTACCAGGCAGTTCATTGTATCCTGAAAGTAACAAAATAGCTAAAAAGCATTTCATTTCTTCCTCCGTCACTTTTGGGTCTGGGCAGTTTTTGAACAAAGCGTACTTGCTTGTATTTTTGACTAACAACTCAATGACACTTTTGTTGATAAATAGCTCAAAACGTTCAACTGGACCTAAAGAATCGAACTTCTTGTAATTGTATTTTTGAAACACAAGACATCTTTGAGCCTCCATATCACCATCAATCCAGGTACGGTGTTTTTTATCTTGTAGTGCCGCACAACTAGATTGGACAATATCAAGTCTTCTTACCATGATTTCTGCAGGAGCTGATAGTTGTCCACTGTTTAAATTATTTATTGTACCACCTTCGTTTTCTGGAGGAGCAATAAAGATGCAAACGTCGTCCATGGCATCAAGTTCCCCATCATCAATAAAGTTTTCAATTACATCGGCAGCTTCGGCGACAGTAAAGCCTTCCTGTAGTTTCAGTTGTTGCCTAAAACAACAGATAAAATATAGTATAGGCCTATTTATATTTACTCAAAAACTCTTGAAAGGCAATATAATAATTCCTAGTAAAACATTTGTAATATAAATTTTTTTGTTCATACAAAGTCCTACTGTGACCATATGGTCACGGTTAAGTTTGAGGTAGCCTAGGACAAAACCTAAAAATGGTATAGCTCTTTATTTGAAACATAACCTATTAGAAGTTTATAATGTAGCATTAGGCATATTTCAGAAATAATTATGTCATATTTGAAAAGAATTATAATACTTACAACCAATTGTTGTCAATAAAATCTGCCATCTTGTAACGTCAGTAACTTTGAAATGTTATTGTAATTTACAACTGAAACCAAACAACAAACAACTGCACATAAGATGAAGAGCAACACTTTTTCAGTCAGCTGGCTATGAGCAGTTAAAAATCGAAAATTCAATTTAAAACTTAAAATATTTCTAAAGAAGATAACATGAGCATTATTATTTTATATTTTATTTACAAGTTAAAGTTTTTTCCAGCTTCAACTACTGCATTTTCTAAGTTTAGACCTTGACTTTTATGAACAGTTATTCCATAACTATTGCAAATTGGAAATTGTTTTCTTATTATAAAAGCATTCCTCATTAATTGAAATTTAGATTCTATACGTTCTATAGAATATTGTCTTTTATTGGTAAGTTCAATTTTAATAATGTCGACAACATTATTATTATCTCTTGTTACAGAAATAATAGTACCTATTGTACCAATAGCCAAGCCGATAAAAACATCAATGTTTCGTCTTATCATAATTTTTGATCCAGCTTTTATTTTAATTACTCTAGCTAATCCTGCAGTTCGTGAACTACCCGCTTCATCATTCATTAAAGACTTTATTATTTTTTTGTGCATATTCTTCGCTCGAATTGTATCATCGGCAACAAGCTCAATTTCCTCGGCATTATTTTTTTTTAACATAGCATCTTTAAGGTATCGCACATTTGATTGGTAGGTAATAAGCAAACAGTATTTGATGGCAAAGTATTTAGAAAGTTACAAAGTTAAGATATTTCCACTTAAAAGTTTAAATACATGATTACGCATTAAGGAATATGTATAAGTAATATTTTGCGGATCATGACCAAATACTAATGAAGTGGCAAATGCTATCGCGAAAACGCCACAATCAACTGCATTAAGTTGCTGGGCTACAGAAGGAAATATAATCTTTTTCATTTTTGTTAAAATGAAATGGATAAAGCTTTTTCAAAAAAAATTTTAAAATCTGCATCTAATGTATCAGATTTTGAAGAATCATAAATATATAATAACTTACCATCGTAATAGCTACATAACCAACGTTCAGAATTAGAAAACAAAATTTGAATATTTTTTTTCACCCTCAGCCATTGGTTTGATTTTTGAAAGAACTTGAAGTCTTCCGGTATGTTGAGGCTTGTAAATAGTAAACCGTAAAAGTAGGTTATGAAATCTTTCAATATGATAATCATTTAGACGTCCTCCATTTTTTATGATATCATAATCACAATTGATCATTGAATATTGAAGATTCCAAGAAGTAATTTGAATAAAATGAAAAGGAAAGTTTTTTATAGAACGCTCTCTAAATATACGTAAGAGAAATTGTCGCAAATAATTATTATCACAGTTATATCGCACATAATCTGGTCTAATACCATGTACAAGAGATGTCGCAAAAGCAATTGCGAATATACCACAATCACACTCACTCTGAAGTTGAACTTCAGGCCACTTTATAGTCTTTCCAGATTGAAAATAAAATGGGTATAATTTTAGCAAAACTAATCTATAAGTGACTATGATCTTTCTTTTCATTTAATGAGTCATAAACATAAATAGTTTCAGTGTCAAAAAAACTGCACACAAAGTGACCTCTGAGCATGTCATCATCTGTTAAAGGCCAAAATAAAATTTGAATTATAGATCTATCAGGAGAAGCGGGAGTAATCATATCATAAATTTGTTATTCTTCCATTCCTAAGAAATCAGTATTAAAACATTCTTTTATTAAATCGCTGAAGCGCTGTATATGTTCTACACCTAAATATGCATCTTTGTTAATAATTACGTTCAAAATCTTCGTCACCAAAATCAAAAGCCATGCTAAAAATTTCTGTAGTCTTGTTTACTTTTTTTTTCTTTCACAAAAATAATATTTCTTTTCGTAAGTATAGTATAATAAGTAAGTTTCGAATAAATTCTTATTTCTTTTTGTGCAATATATATTTTTTCTTTTTAATGATAATTATATAAAATTTCATAATTTTATACTTTTATACAATTTGATACTTACGTTAAGTCTAAATAGAATACCGAAAATTTCAAAAACTACCAAGATGTTAATTATTTCTTCCTGTCGCCCATATAAAAAGGTACCTGTGAAGATAAAATAAAAATGCTCGATAAAATACGTAAATTCTCGGGTGGGGATAAGTAAGGTAAACTACTGGTTTTCTTGTAGAAGTATATATACATGCTAGAAAAAGTAATTTGTAGAATTGTGGGTTCCATTGTGTGGTGATTACACCGACAATGGGTGATGCGCGCGCAGATAGCCCCGACGAAACGGATGGACTATTATTTATTTAATAACTATTTATTATTTCGGAAGTTGTATAAATGTAAAGTTATTTAAAGTCAGTTTAGTATTTCAATATATTTTTGTAAAGATTTGACCTTCGATAAGAATAGTGTTTTAGATCATGGGCGTCATCACCAGTTCATTATTGGGGGGGACATATGCCGGGGGTCTGGGGGTATTAAATTTTTTTAAATTAAACTTCTCAAAACATCGTTTTTATGCATTTATTTATGCGTTTGTAACAGAAATGTAATGTTAAAAACCCTACTAAAGACAACGCCCGATGTTTACCTTTTAAGGCCCAACCACCCACCTCATGTTATCCCTTCTGAGAGAGATGAGTTGTTCAGCATGTTTCTTGCTTGGTCTAAATAACCTTTTTGCAAGTCTACTAGTGGTTGAATTCGTCCAGGCCCTATTCATCAACCGCTGCTCTGGCATGTCCATAGGAGATCCCAAACACCGGTTCCGGGCCCAGGAAAGGGGATTCTGAACCTGACCTGGCTAATTCATCTGCTCTCTCATTACCATCAATACCTGAGTGGTCAGGAAACCGAGCTTACTATTTTGATGAAATTATTTTTATTTTTCATTATTAAGAAATTATACCGCAACTAATTACAACCGACACTTTTTTTATTAGCATACCTTCTTTCTTCGGCGACTTACCCGAATTAACGCTGAATCCAAAATACGTTTACTAAATTTTGAACAAAATTAATTTGTTTTTCCCCAAAAATTATAATAGTAATTCCAAATTAAATTATAACGTTACGTATCTCTTTTATTTCTACTTAGGGTATCCCACTTAATTACTGACCTACACTGCGTCGCTCGAGGTCAGATTATGATTTCCTTCTTTCATTTTGATTTGACCAGCATGTCAATTTTACGGTGGGAGACCTATCCCGGAGGGCCCACCCTTAATATGTAACGGGAAATTAGGGGAACCTCGGGACTCACAGTCCCAAGACTGAAATCCCAAAATTGAAGACAATATTATGTATTTTTATATATATGGTGAGAATCGAAGATGCGTGCTCACACATACTCGCATCCGGCGTTAATACGGGAAGCGTCGCCTGAATTTTTTGGCTGAAAAAAAAAAACTTTTTGTCGGTAAACCGTCAAATCAGAACTTTAACTTAATATAACTTAATAACTAGCAATTATAAGTGAAATATTATTCTTTTAATGATAAACTTAAACGTTTTTCTTACATCTTATAAGTTCAAGGGGCTTTTTGAATTTAAAAACAGTAATAAACTAGAAAACTCGCGTAAAATTCAATGTATATAAGGGTGGTGGTTCGCCGGCCATACTTACATCTGGCGGCTATTGCCGCCCTCAATTATGATGTTTTACGATTACGATGAGAATTTTTAGACTACGATGAGATCTAGTTCATAATAATAGGTCATTAGAAGAGTGTAGATCAATATGTAAACTGAACACCTCTACAATAAGAATATTACTTCCTTATTTTTTTATAGTCATTCTGTTCAATATGATTCGGTATTGTTAATTGTTAGTGTGAAATACATGAAAAATGTATAGTGCAGCCCGGAGTTTACACGCGAAAGACAGAAGTGACGGGGGGGGAGGTCAGTCAAAATAACAAACACCTCCAAAAAAAAAAAAAAAAAACACGCGCGAACATCGATCTCTCAAAAAGTCGTAATATGTCTAATGTATAAACCAGGCATTTGTAAGGTCGCAATAGTGGTATCTTTATATCAAGCACCCAAAATGCCGCGAATGCGTTTAAAGTATAAGCCAGGAACTGGAAAGGTCGCAATAGTGGTATCTTTATATCAAGCCCCCAAAATGACGCAAATGCATTTAAAATATAAGCCAGGCACTGGAAAGGTGGTAATTGTATACACGGTATAACTTTTATACTCAGGCACCCAAAGGGTGGCCGTTATGTCTGATCGTATAACCGCTCCAAGGTCAGGAATCGCCAGGCACTCAAAAGGTCTTATACATGTATATATATATATATATATATATATATATATATAAAAATCTATATATATATATATATATATATATATATATATATATATATATATATATATATATATAATTGGTATAAATACATATGATCATTTTCATAATACTGTAAGGAGGGGAAAAATAATGAGTCTGGCAACAATATGCAAAAATTTAAATTTATATGACTTTAAAATTAATCAGTCTTACAGTTTATTTAATACAAAGTTCAAAAGCAGTTTTTTACAAACTTCTTTACGGTGAATACTGCAAGCTGGTCGACCACATTTCGAACAATCCGTTTTCACTTTTTTATCTTATGATAGATAACAAATATAGCACCTTGCTTGCTTAGCCAACTTAGCTGGTGGAATCAGAGAGGGCTGTGGGTCTTCTATTCCAAAAACTGTCTTCATGGTCTTGATGATACCTCTTAAATTTTGAAGAAGGTTCATTTGGAGTCTTTGCTCCATATGTATTCTATCTAGTTGAAATCCAAGCCTCTTGATAAATTGTCTTTTTACAATTTGGTCTGTTTTAGTCGGTTTTCAATACAATACCAATGAATTTACACCAGCTTGGTCTAGAATACTATAACACATACTCAAAGGCCAACGTCTAGTTGTTCTGGAGACAGAGTAGGCATGTACTATTTTGTCAAAAGTGTCACGACGTTTCCGGAATAACAATCAATTCCCGTTATCAAGTGACTAAAAACTAAAGAAACATGACACCAGAAACTAAGCTTATGTGAGAAGTAAAATTAAATAAGAATACCACCAACCTTAATATCTAAGCATGCATCTCAGAGCTGAAACTGAGAAGTCAAAAAACACAATCACGGTAACACACAACTAACGGAGAGTACGTGTTGTTGTATCAAAGATACAGCGACAAGTGACGTGGTCCAGAAGGCGTGACAAACTATTGGAATTTGCCCCTAGCAAACCAATTATCCCCAGAATTTCAGTTGAATTGGTATCTTTTGTTGAATCTCTGATCAGAATTATATTTCGTCGAAAGATTTCTTGGTTAGTGTGAGTGACAATCATATATTATAAGAGAAGTATCAATCAAATGATCAAATGCATCTCTTTCAGAAACTATATTCAAACGTTTCACCTTTAGCATGAGGTATTCGTACAATATTTCGAATAACAGTTCTAATCATAGGTGGTGACAAAAAAACACCATGTATGTCCTTTTTTACCTTTAATTATTGGTTCTTCCTTTTCTGGTTCTTCAGTGTCTGAATCAGCTTCTATTTCCGAATTGAGCTGGGATTGTATCTCTATATTATTTTCACAAGAAGTTATAGAACCTTCTTATACTTGGACACACCTCAGACAGACTAAGGAATTCCAGGAAATCCAACAGTGCTGCCACTCAACAAACAAAACATACCTGCTTGTGGTGACACGTCACTCCTGTTACCAACTAAAGGTTAATAAGTATGTCATTTCTATTAACAAAATAATATGATAAACGTAATTGTTGGACATACATAATGTAAAACCCATATTTATACACATTTTATTGAAATTGCACTACAGCGTAAATTTAAAAAATCATAATATTATTAAAAAAACAAAAGATTACACAGATTTATATGTTGTCATAGTATGACGGCTCTTTAAGGGACTGTTAACTGTTGGACGACGTGCGTTGAAACCTTCATTTAACCTAATACATGAATAATACTATACATTTGAAACTATATTAAACTATCCCTATACACGTTTAAATTTAGTTTCTTACACAACCCTAGGTATATAGGATATAATGTATGTTTCGAGTGTTTGGTTTTAACAGTTGAAAGTAACACCAGAATGCATGTATTTTTATACATATTTAATTAAATTAGATTAATTAATAACTATGCACTATGTATTGTAAATATTAAGGAGATAAATGGAAGTTTATGTTCAACCAATCTGAAAATAAATGTTTAATATTTGTTAAAAAAAAAAAAAAAAAAAAAAAAAAAAAAAAAAAAAAAAATGACATATATAATACAACATTCAATACACCGATAATGATTAAAGGCAAGTGAACAAAAATAATGCTGAAATTATATTGATAATAAAATGTATAGTGGAAAATTATTATGAGCTTAATATGAGTTCCTAAGTAAACAGTAATACTAATAAAATCCTATAACGGCATTTATTGTAGTAAATTGTTTTGCAATAAACTAGCAAACAAACACTAAAAAGTAAAAATGTTAGTATATCCTACACTAAGAAATAAGAGAACAAAATATTACAACTTATACGTTAAATTGCTTGAATTTTATTAACGGAATCTGCTTTAATACATAATATCACAGCATTAAAGATTAGTCTTTTGTCATATTTTTAAGTTATGCAAGTTCTTTATTATATAGATTCGTTCAGTATTGTTAGGATGTCAATCATTTGTGTTTAATAATAATTTATTTTTGTATATAAAATATATTACCTATTGCCTGTTATTATGTTTTTCATACAATGGAGAAGTTTTTATTTTGTATAATAAAGTTAAAAGTATTTAATTCACATCCAATACATGTAATTATATTTATTTCAATTTTCAATAAGAAAATTTTATTAAAAAGCGTAAATCATATTTAAAATAACTGTATTATTTTTTATTTATGAACAAATAAAAAATAAATAAAAGTCAAAATATTCCTTCACCCTTGTTAAATATATTTCAACCTGTACACTGTCAAACAACCAAAGGAATGTAATGAATTTAGTTATGTACGAATATTATTAAAATTAAAAGTTGAACAATACGACATTCCATAACATTTAACCACACCAATGCGGTATTTGTTTACATCCCGCAGTAAAAGTTGAGAGAATATATTAAAGTTAAATAATTTGTATTTTGTTTAACATATGGTTTGTTTTTTTTAATAAAAACATAAATAATATATGACACGTCAAATCAATATTTTTTATTTGTGTTAATTTGTTAAAAGTTATAATGTTCATTAGCGTTAACGTAGTATAAACAATAAACTAATTTAAAACTAAAATAATATTCAAAGTGTATATGATCAGATTACAAATAGTAAAATATAGTAGTACATTTTTATTCTAGTAATTACCATATTTATTATTTATGTTTTCTATTTGGCAAAGAAATTAAGGGAATAATTAATTATCGGGGGATATTCCTTGATTAACCTCGATATTAAGCACCGCACCATCAGCCTCATGAGCCACATTTTAAAAATTTTCCTCAGAATAATTCATAGGAGAATTTACAAGAGATGTGAAGAACAAATATCTCAGAATCAGTTTGGTTTTGTCAAGGCTGTTGGAACGAGAGAAGCGTTATTCGCTTTGCAAGTTTTAGTCCAGAGGTGCAAGGATGTGAATTGTGATGTTTTTTGCTGCCTGATTGATTACCGGAAGGCTTTTGACCGAGTAAAACATGAGAAGATGGTTGAAATAATGAGAAAAACAGGCATTGATGACAAGGACCTAAGAATAATCATAAACCTGTACTGGGGTCAATCTGCAAAAATGAGGGTGGATAAAGAAACAACAGAAGAGATAAAGATAAGAAGAGGAGTCCGACAGGGATGTGTCTTATCACCATTATTGTTTAACTGCTATTCCGAACAGATCTTTAGAGAGGCATTGGATGGTGAGGAGGAGGATGGAATACCAATACAAGGTCAGAGACTTAACAATATAAGGTATGCGGATGACAAGCAAAATAGCAGCAGTTAGTACCAAATATGGCCTTGATATCAACAGTCAAAAGACAAAATTCATGATGATCTCCAAACACCGAAACGACAATGCCCGAATATTTATCAATGATCAGCAGTTGGAACGAGTGGAGCACACAATGTACCTGGGAACAATAATAAATGGAGAGTGGGACATGACACAAGAGATTAAGTCACGCATATCCAGAGCAACAGCTGCCTTCAATAAAATGAACAAAGTTTTCAAGAGCCATGATGTTACCATTGAAACAAAAATGAGACTTTTGAGGTGTTACGTATTTTCTATTTTTCTGTATGGAGCAGAGTCATGGACAGTAAACAAAAGCATGATTAAAAGGATTGAAGCTTTTGAACTATGGTTGTACCGGAGAATGCTCAAAATATCATGGACAGAGCATGTAACAAATGAAGAAGTTCTAAGACGGATGAAGAAATCCAGAGAGATTTTGGACACCATTAAGATCCGTAAGCTACAATACTTAGGACACATCATGAGAAATGAGTCCAGATACTCTCTGCTGCAGCTCATCATGCAGGGAAAAATAGATGGAAGGAGAGGACCAGGAAGACGAAGAATATCCTGGTTGCACAACCTTAGGGAATGGACCGGAAAAACATCTGTTGAACTTTTCCGAATTGCTGTCAACAGAGTCAGACTTACCATGCTGGTCGCCAACGTCCGAAACGGATAGCGCACTATAAGAAGAAGAAGAACCTCCTTATGATAATCTATATTCAAATTTGACGAATGACAACATTCTATAAAATATAAATTACCCAACCCTTTCATAAAATTATAGTTAAAAAAAAAAAAAAACTAACAAAAACATCCGAAAAAAAGAATTATTAGCAAACTTTATTTGCAAAACTTCTCGACTACTATTTAATTATAATTTGTAATTATGATTGATGGTGTTAAGTAACTATGTGGCTGGCCACTACAAGTTTACCTTTACATTTAAATAAATAAATTTCCTTCATGCTTCACAATTAAAATTAACTTGCATTAAATGATATATAGGTATGTAGAACTATACAGCTTACAACATATTGTAACTAAACGTTTTATATTATCCTTAGGAGTATTTAGTCTTAACATAATTCTATAATTTAAATGTCGGTTTCGAATCATGAAATGATTATTATGTTCATTGAACTTATTACAAATGCATATAAAAATAATCTCATAATTTTATAATAAATGATAATCATGTGAAGTATATATATATATATATATATATATATATATATATATAAATATATATATATATATATATATATATATATATATATATATAAATATATATATATATATATTTATATTTTAGTATTTATTATATACTTTTTACTTACATATAAAGTTTCAGTTTATATATAAAACCTAATAATTCATTAAAGTTGACTAAATTTAAACATCTGGTGTTAAATAGGCCCTAATATCTGATCTAGAAGTTTTCATAGTGAGCTACCAAATGACACTGTAAAATAAACATAAAGATAAAACTTAAAACAGAACTTTGGAGGAATGACATTATAATTTGTACGGAAGTCATGTCTCTCTGCCTAGCTTGGCTTTGTCTAATGGATAAACTTTTCAACTTCTAAATGTTGGGAGGAAATGTAATTAATAACCTCAAATTCAGAGCTAGAATGTAGACTTATATTTGACTGTAATTTATGTTGTCTATTTCAAATTTCTTGTTCATTTTTATATGTCATTGAAACCACTGATTTACTAGAATAATTACAATGAGTATGTATTGACAATAAACACAAAAGTTGTAGAGCACGTGGTAATTTTAATAGGCGGTGTTCTGTTAAACCTCAGAACAGTTATTTGCAAGGTCTCAATCACTATTTTGTAAATTAAGCTAGTTACTTAAAAAAAATAAAATAAAAATATGGATGATACGCAGACACTCATTATTTATCTTAGAACGTAAATTGTGTGTGTATTTTTTCAATACCAATAACAATAATTAATACTTCTCTCATATTCTTCTTCAATGAAATATCTTTCATTAATATATATTTATCTCTCAAAGTTTCTTTCCAATGAGATTTTGGGTATATTTTAATGATGCAATCACCCACTCCGATCTTTGAGTAGTAATTCAAACGCATTAATTTAAATAAATTTTGAATTTATTAGTTTATGAAAAAAAAAATTACAAAGATTACATAAAACATATATCATTTTAATTTTAACTATTATTTTGAAAAGAGTATTCCATACACAATGTGTAATATGTGAGTTGGATATAAAAAGTAAATAGTTTAGTTATTATATTTGGGATTCTTTTCACAAATAATAGCCTATTATTGGAAATACTATTTTAGTTACTGCTTTTAAATACTATCTCATACAAAAATATATATATATTTACTAAAAATTATATAATTAATGCGTATTTCCGATCCAAACTTTAGATAATTATAAAATAGTAATAATTCCTTAATTTCCAAAAAAAACTTTTGTATTTCAAGTGAAAAATATACGACCTAGACTGGGAATCGAACCCAGGACCTTTGGCTTTAGTTTATATATATTATTTGAATGTTATAGTAAATATTTATAAAATCTCAGCCTAAATAAATAACTCAATTAGAAACAATCATTCTTCTTTATAATCGCGTCTTATAGCTAATTTTGTTTCTATTAAAATACATTTTTAGAGTGGTAGTTAGTATTAAAAAAGTGATTAGTAAAAAATATATTTTTATTACCTCGCAAAGAATTGAGAACTTCCAAAAATTGGAATATTTCTAAACTTGTTCTTTAGAAATATATCTAATATCAATCTTAATTTAAATACATAAATTTTTTTTTTTTTTTTTTTTTTCTACGAGGGTAGGTGAAAACCTGCAACAGGCACTAGCACTCCCGTAAGTACTAGTAGTGTGGGGGTCGACCCACTAAAAACACCTCCCTAAAGGCTGAAACTGAGCTTGCTATCGCCCATCTATCAACTTCCCTCTCTTGAATCGTCAACGTGTGTAGGGGTAAAGCCCAGCGGCTAATCCCAGAGTGATACTCTATTAATTCTCACATCGACCTCGCCATCAGCCACATTTCTATATCAGGTCATGCGGCTTTGTTCTCTTAAGTCTCCTCAACATGGTTGGTGTTTCCGCCAACATGCTAATAATTGCCGGATTTTCGTGGCTTTGAATTCGTTTTGCATGACTGTGAGCAAGCCTGGTCACCATCTCATTGACAAACTCCACCTTCAAGTCCCTGTGGAGAAAATCATTTCTAATATACCAAGGGGCATCAACTATACCCCTCAGTACTTTATTTTGAAAGGTTTGTATGGTTTTTACATTTGTTTGTTTCGTACAGCCCCAGAGCTGTATGCCATACGTCCACACAGGTCTAAGTACCTGTTTGTACAATAATAACTTATTTTCAATTGACAGTTGAGATGTTCTCCCAAGCAGCCAATACATTTTTCTGTACTTTATGTTCAACTCCTCTTTTTTCTTTTTAACATGCTCTTTCCACTTGAGCTTAGCATCCAAAGTTATACCTAGATATTTTGCAGTATTTGAGTAGGGTACAGGTTGTCCATTTATGTTTACTCTCACAGTTTCCACCTTCCTATTTGTGAAATTCACATGAACTGATTTGGTTTCATTGAGTTTTATTCTCCACCTCTGGGTCCAGACGCCAATTTTATCAATTATTCTTTGAAGTTTCACAGTTG
Source organism: Aphrophora alni (assembly GCA_963513935.1). NCBI lineage: Eukaryota > Metazoa > Arthropoda > Insecta > Hemiptera > Aphrophoridae > Aphrophora > Aphrophora alni. The sequence goes on along the minus strand of OY740770.1, from coordinate 79,177,162 downwards.
ACTTCACTGCATCCTCACCAGTCGCCATGATTGCAGTGTCATCCGCAAACGTCGCCACTGTAGCTTCAGTTGGCTCTGGCATATCCCTCATGTACAAAACATACAGTATTGGCCCAAGAACACTACCCTGAGGCACTCCCGCTTCGATTGGCTTCAGTGAAGAATATACATTATTGTATTTAACACGAAAGTATCTGTCAGAAATGTACGACTTCATTAACAGGAAAAACTCACTTGGGAGATCTCTGTGCAGCTTATAGACAAGGCCCTCGTGCCAAACTCTATCGAAAGCTTGAGCTACGTCCAAGAAAACTGTTGAGCATACCTCCTTATTTTCTAGAGTCTTCTCTATTATACTGGTCACTCTATGTACCTGTTCAATGGTAGTGTGTTTTCTCCTAAATCCAAACTGGTGGTTAGGAACTAGATTTCTTTCCTCTAATACTGGTAAAAGTCTTTTCAAAAATATCTTTTCAAAGAGTTTTGAAATCACAGGTAACAGAGAGATTGGTCGGTAAGATCTCACATCATTTGGTGGTTTATCTGGTTTGGGTAGCATTATTACTTCTGCTACCTTCCACTGGGTAGGTACATGTTTTAATCTGAAAGCACCATTGAATATAAACAATATCTTCCTGAGAGCCTTATCTGGTAACTCCTTTAATATTCTTCCCGTAATAAGGTCAAATCCAGGTGACTTTTTAGCATTGAGATTTTTCTTAATTTCCTGTTTTAACTCTTTTAATGACACCTTTTTTATTTCCTTGTGGTCCACTCTCGGTACTGAGGTGATGTCTTCTAGATCACTTTGCTTTGGTCCAGGCTTAAAAGTTTCTTCTAGGTACCTTGCGAAGAGATCTACTTTCTCTCGGGCGCTTTTTGCCCAGAGTCCATCTTCATTCTTTATGGGTGGGACCAGATTTTTTGGCCTTTTTAGGTTTTTTGTTGCTTTCCACAATGAATAGTCCGTGTCCTTCAGGGAAGTCAGACTAGCTAAATATTTCCCTACCTCCTCATTTTTAACCTGACTTATCAGCTTTTTTAGCTTATTGCATAATGAATTCAGTTTATTTTTGTTTTCGGGTGTGCGCATTCTCTGCCATGCTTTCCTGGCTCTTCGTTTTTCCAGGATAAGTTCTTTTATTTGAGGTGAATAGGTTACACCAACCACACCTTTGCTCTTTTTGTGGGAAGTGCTCTCCCATACTGCTCTCTGTATGTTGGTATTTAACATATCTACTTCCTCTTCCAATTGGTATGAATCTTTTATTGGTGTGTTAAGATCCATGTATTCTTCAAGTATCCAGCGAAATAATGTCCAATTTGTTTTATTATTTTCTAATCTAGGAGAAGGCTCCTTTCTTACAAGTCCTTCACTTATTGTCATAACCACAGGAGAATGATCAGAAGAGAGATCCTGCTTGTTTTCTACAAGTATGTAATTTCTGGATATTCCTTTGGTCACATAAAAATCAATGACATCTGGTAGTTTATTACTATCCGCCGGCCAGTATGTTGGAGTGCCACCTGAGTGAAAGTCACAACGCATTTTCCTTCCTGCTCTGTATAATTCTCTACCTTTGGTATTAGTTAACCTTGAACCCCAGAACGTATTCTTAGCATTATAGTCACCGCCAATAACAAAACGCCCCCCTAAGGATGCGAATAGATCGACGTATTCATCTTTCTTTATGTTCTGTCTGGGTGGGCAGTACACTGCTGATATTCTGAAGGTCCCTTTCTTCAAAATTTGCGCACAGATAGTTATTACTTGCATGGACTCCTTTTCTATTTTTGAATCAACAAAATGTTCAATATTGTTTTTCACGAATAAAGCCGAACCACCCCTAGCTGTATTCGATGGATGAGCAGCATGATAGCAGCTATACCCACGCATATTTATACTAAAGCCTTTAGATAGGTGACTCTCAGAAATGAGACATATATCAACATTTTCAATATTCAAGAAGACTTCTAGCTCCCTCAGGTGGTTTACAAGTCCATTTGCATTCCATGATGCAACCCTTAAGGCGTCAGTCATGTTTTTACCGCTCTAGTTATGTTTTCCATATTGGACTCCATAGCTGCAAGTCTTCGACTCATTTGCTTATTTATGTCCTCCTGCTTAGTGAACTTATCATATATGTTTTTGTTTGATTCCTTCTGCTCTTCCATACTCTTGTGTAGGGAGTCTAGTTTACTCAGCACCTCCTGCATCATCTGATCACCCTTGTTTTCTATGTGCTTGGTTTGCAGATTTTTTACTGCTCCAACATAAGTTTTGCTTCTTGTTTTATTGTTTTCAAGTGTTACAGAATCCTGTGACGGTATCTGATGTGCCACTCGTGTACCCTCCATTACTTGTCGACGTTGGAATGCAGTCCCTTTATTATCGGTTTTCTTTCTTAGATTTCTCATCTTCTGGAGTTCCTTAGCTACTTCACACCCTCGGTAGTTAGCTGGGTGCTGCTCCTTACAATTTACACAAGTTGGGGGGACACTTCTGTCCACTGTGCAATTTAGGGTCCAATGTTTCCCAGTACATTTAACACACCTAGGATCGCGAGCGCAATACTTCTGTGTATGGTTAAACCCCTGACACCTTTTGCATTGCGGGATCAAATCTGAGGTTTTTCTAAGAGGCTCAATCTTTACTTTCATATTCAAAATTCCTTTAATATTATAAATATTTTCTATCTTTTCACCTTGGTCGAACGTGAGCATAAACAAGGGAAGTCCTATTCGACATACTGTTTTATTTGGGTCTCCTGGCAGATTTCTATCTTTTTTCAGTATGTTTACGGCATCACTAATTTTGAATCCTTTTTCTCGTAGATCTGCTAATATATCTTCTTTTTCGCAGGTCGGATGTAATCCCCTAGCCATTACCTTCATGGGTCGACAGTTTTTATCTTCATATGTGTACCATTGAACTTTCTCTTGAGACAGTTTATTTACCATGGCTCTATAAGAGTCCGAATCTGACATCAGTAGCCTCCATACATTATTATTTAATGCCACAAGTTTGTATTTACTACTTGAGACAGAGGACAACAGAGCTTTCACTTCTGCGTAACCGGGCATTCCTACTAAATTAATTGGTGGAGGAGGTGCTTCCTTTTTCTTTCCCGGAATTTCATAAATTGCTTTATGTGTTTTGGCGACGTCCTTCCTCTTGCTTATTGGCTGTTTTACTGCAAGTTGGATCTCTGTATTTGCTTCTGGTGAATATTCTGCTTTCCTTTTTTTGGCATTTCTTTTATTTGATGTTACAATCCAGTCTGTTTCTCTTTCGAGTTCTTCTTCATCAGTTTCATATGTTAAAGCCCTGTCCTTGTTCTCTGGGTCACATGTTTTTGTTTTGACATTTTGCTTCATTTCACCAAGAGCTGCTTTCAACTCTACATTCTCTTGGGTTAGCTTCAATACTTGTGTTTGGAGATGTGTCAACATGCTTTCCATTTCTGTCAACTTATCCTGCAGATCAGCTTTTTCATCTCCAATCTCCTTTTCTCCATCCTTCACAACAACTACATTGTTTCCTTCATCCAATGACCTTCCAACATCCGCCACTCCTATACATAAAATTAAAATATCCTTAACTTAACCAAGTTTTTAACACAAAAAATAGTATAATAATCGCATATAAACGATACAACGCATATAAGCTCTTAATAAGAGGTTCAACCGCGTTGACAATTTTCCACTTTCCTAAAGAGAAATGCTTTTATGTGTTAAATATCTTTAAACATAGTGAATATGTTCACTCAATTTCATTAAAATTATTGTAATTATTACCTTCGCAAATATTAGTACATCTTTTGGTTTACCACACAAATTCTTGTAAACTTTTTTTTTACTAGAGTAATTATGTAAGCACTACATAACTCGCACTGAAAACATATAGAGCTATATTTTGAAGTCAATAAATGTAAAGGTAAAATATATTCCGTATATTACGGGCTTCCGTAAGTACAACGGGCTTCCGTATATTCCCGTAAGTTCAACGGGCTTCGTACTTATACGAAAATGTTAAAATGTTTTTCATGCTGTCAGTAGGAAAATGTTAGATATTTAGTAAATCAAAAGGCGAGATGTTAAAATAAACTTACTTTACAGAACCGGCTAATTTTATCAATGATTGTCACTGATAAACATGACTGAAGATTTAATACTCCCTCCCAGGTTGGTAACTAAAATAACATATTTCATATTCAGTCCAACTTGGCCAAGTGCCATACTGAATGTTGACCGTAATTTGCCTAAACACACCTATATATTGACGGTTAATTTTACTTTTTCTGGAGCAACAAAATATACTTGAAACTATTTGATAGCCTATAGTATAGACATTTAAACATTGACATATTATTGTAAAAAATAATACATTATCATTGTTGTTATCGAAACGTAAAGTTGTATATGTAATATCAAAATACTGGACTAAGGTGACGTAGATCTATGACATTAAGTATATTAACACAAATTAATATTTGCCGACTATGATAAAGACTAATAACACCGACTCTGGTGTAATTTATACTGATTAACAAATCTATATATCCTTTTGTATAACTATAAATTTATTATATATGAATATAAATCAATGCATGGAGAGCCATTTTTATAACAATATTTTCTTGAACGAATATATATCTTATATAATATTCATTTCATCTGAAACAATCGATACATGTTTCATAATAAAATCAATATACTTTGTCAACATCGAAATGCAAAGCAAAAATAGAATTTTCCTTATATATATATATATATATATATATATATATATATGTCAAAGTTAGATTTTTTTGTTTTAATTTGTGTTATATTACGTTTAAATTAACTTTTACTAAAACCATTTCTTTTAAAATTAGAATTATATATATTTTTCGTATATAATTTTCGTCCACACACTAACCAGATGCCAACAATCTTTCTATATTTACTACTAGAATAATTTTATGATAAAATATTTCACAACTCATACTGTCATTAGTACCAAAAAAGTGTTTTCTCTAGACCATATCAAATAATTTAATGAAATGTAAACAATGACATTCCTAAAAGAAAAAGATCCGGCATAATGAATTCTTTTAAGATTATTTCGTTCATAGTTTTGTCACATACTACGTATACAATCATTATTAGGTCAATAAGACATCTAAATCCAATAAAAAAACATAGAAATATTTATATGACTCCGAAACATATGCACCGTCGATTTAACATAACATTGACGGTTATTTATCAATATTTACTTTTCACTGATCAATATTTATATGAGATTCATATTGCTAGATGTAATATAACTTCGGTTATATTTGAATCCATCTGGTAGTCATCTATAAACATATAATTTATATGTATAAACCTGATGTAATTTATATTTATGATATTATACATATACATTATATCGTAATATTGAACATAATATTGGCTGCCATTGTCTAATTCACATAAATTTGATATGTCAATTTATAGATACATGTATGTCAGTTTAACTCTGAATTAGTAGAACCATTAATCACTATTAGCTTGTAGCCCAAAAACAAAAAAACTTGTTTAAATACAACGTTGTTACACCTAACATCATATTTTAGGAAAAATGTACTTCATAGTCTTTAAACTTAAGAAATTCTATATGCATTTTTTAAATTTAATATATCATAAGTTAATGACTTGATAACATATTTATTTACTACAGCGGCATGTAAATGGCATATACAATAAATGAGGGAAGTGATTGCGAAACCAGCAGATGAAAGATAATAGGAGACATAAATGAAATTATAAATGCTTGTTAGGTGTGCCATGTGGAACGGGATGTCACAAAGTAAAAAACAACACAAATAATTGGCTAAATAACAGTTAAAATTACTTCAGAGACGGAAAAAAAATTATAATGTATACTTTAGAATATGAACAACTTCTTTATGTAATATATTTAATCATTATATTAGAATTTATGCTCAATCTATAATAATTAAAAAAGAAAGTTATGTATCAAAATACCCCACATTTGGTGTGCAAAATTATTTAAAAAATATATATTAAAATCATTATCGATTAAAAGAAAATAATACCAATGTGAGAACAAAACCATATAATGGTTGCTTTCCCTCGGATGAATTAAGTACTGTAAATGTTTTATAAGTTTTGGTAAATTACTTTTACATTTTTTTCAACTTTTGTTTATGGCAATATCACCTAGTGAAGAAATGGACGGTAATCAGTGTTGTGTACGTACTTACTAGTAGTTTTGTATACTTGGTTCTGACGCACTCTTAACATGGGTTAAATAGGGAGGTAGTGTCATCCAAAGAGTATGTGGTGATCCACTCGACTTTGAGGGATCACCGCCAAAGATAAGCGAGGCGAGGCGATGCGTGCGCATAGGGAGCAAACGCAAGCCAGTCTACACAGTCGTCAGCGAGTGCTTCGATCGACCAGTTGTAAGTTCGCGTGGTTTCTTACATCGTGAGTAATTAACCTAAATGACTGCCTAAACCGCGAATTGCGGGGTCTGATCGACCCCCGGGGACTACCCAGTCATTCGTAGGTCAACCCCGTAAATTAAGAAAGAATTATTATGGCCTAAAGGGTTAAACATAATTCTCCCATCACGCCCTGTCCCTAACCGTAAGTTGGTAACCATAGGCTAATAAATTATATTAGTTAGTAAGTTAGTTTAGTAAAGTAATTATAGTTCATTATAATCTCGCTGTGAACATAGTAATTACTTGGGTTGAGACTAAGCGTAATTAACGTCGGAATATATTTAACGGGTAAGTCCCAGCACGTTCTCTAAAACTCCCATTCCGGAACTTAAGCGGTTCAAACGTCTGGTCCTAACCAATAACCAGGGCTGACGTTTGCCCGCAAGTAATACTTTAAAAGTAGTACCGACATTTTTGTAAAGCAGTATTTAAGAAATGAATATATTTGGAAAACAAAATTGACATTTATTAAATCAACTCTACAATACGTAGAACTTTTTAAATTTTTCATATATATATATGAAAAATTGAATTTTATCACTAATCGAAAAAAAAATCTGTATTTATAAACTTCTTGTGTATTCTTGTTTACAATATAAAATATCACTTTTCCATGGGATAAAATTACATAACTGATGCCAATGATTACATCAATGGTATAATTCAATATCATTATAACAGTTTGCTAGGGTTAAGAATTTAACTTAAAGCATAACAGTATTTTTTGATCTTGAAATATTAGTTCTTTGTCTAGTCGTATCGATAACGTAAAATAGATTTCATTATAAAATTAGTATGGTTTTTCCATCATATCCCACTGTTCAGTGCAAATATATTTGAAATATTTCTACATTTCGTGCAATATTGGATAATTACCATTCACAATAACTCAATTTACATACCATAAAGCTAATATTTTTTAGTAGTTCGTAAACAAATATTTCACTTAAGCTGAGTTGAAAGTAGACCAATCAATTGTTTGTGAGGGCGAAGTAATTTTTCTCGAAACCTACTAGAACGATTGTGGGATTTTCTACTTTCTTATAATTAATTATTAATTATATAGTAAATCTAACGATTTGCACCTTTATTATATTTTTTTTACGCATTGCCATTTTCAAAATTCAAGATGAATAATTTTGATACCAAATAATTTTTGTATCAAAATAATATTCAATTCTGATTTGAATTCTCTCAATGGTATTCTAACAAATAATTCCAATTTTACATTTTTTCCTTCTACAAATAACATGGTGTCATCTAATGTTCCATCTACTATGTAAGAATTGTATCGATATAATATATTATCATCGTTAGATTTATTAAAACAAAATATGTATCCTTCCTAATCTATCGGAGTTTTTTATGTTAGAAAAATCCTAAACCAAAAAGAGCTAAATCTCCAATGAAATGCAATTTATTATTATCTCCTTCAATTTCTAAAAAGAATCCACAGTTTCGTAAAGAATTCAATTCTGATTTTCTAAGCGAAACGATAGCTCTAACCATATTAGTGATCTCAGAATGATCGACTTCTACTATCAAGTAATTACTTTTTTACTTTGACAGCCATTGTTACAAATATTATATATTATACTGCGTAATAAGGTAATTTACTGATCTGAAATATAGCAATGTGTCCTAATTACATTTGAGAGTATAAAATGTTGGAAGAAATATAGCTTAAAATAAGTCTCTTATACAAAGAATTATTTAATATATATTAATAAAAACAATGTCTTTTAAGTAAAACATTTACATTAGTAATTCTATATTGGAGACTTATGTATCTACATCTTCCTCATATAAGATAGGGGGCTTTATCGTTCCCCGAGAAAGCTACAAAGTTTATCCATTAGACAAAGCTGAGGTAGTCAGGGAAACATCACTTCCTTTCCAAGTAAAATAAATCTTAAAGAAACTTTTATCCCTAAATTTCTTAAACAATAATAATTTATAAAAGAACAAAGAATCTACCAACTCAGTAGAAACTACACCAAAAAGGTAAAAATTCGTATATAAGTTTCTTTCCATATATTATTTTATTTTAAACAAATATTATAAATTTTAATAATAAACCAGAATAAACACTTATTATTAGTTTCAATACATGGCAGACAAATACAAAATAGGAAATTAATCTATTCGATAAATACAAATATTTATTTATTTATTATAAATTTTAATACCATTATTATGGTTTTCTAAGATGACCTGATAGATAAGCGAAGAACAACCATAAGAAAAAAAAAATTTAGCCACTAGATTATATTACCCACATGATGATATTTAGTTCTAAAAACTTTGTTTGTTGGTCGTCTACGAGTATTTTGTTTTGTAAATTTTATTTGCTTTGAATAATTTTTTATAATAATTTATACTCCCATTGTTATTCTATTTTTAATGATTTTAAATTTTATACCGTTCGTAATATAATATCAATTGTCTTCTAAGTAGTTGCCTTTTTGCATATGATATAAAAGGGTTTTAAATAATTTTATTTTTGTTTTTAATCAGTTCTATTTCTGTTCTTTATGTTAAAAGTATATTGAAAGTTTGGGTGTTTATTTAATAAACGTATTTTATCATTAAATATCCCAATAAAACACTTCCCTGTTGAAAGGTTCTATTTCTTGCAAAATATGAATGTGAAAAAAAAATCTTTTTATGCTTAGTGTGTTTGTTTGTTGTATGGAAATTTTGGTCTAAATTTAATGATGGGTTGATAAATTCTCTATTACATAAATTATTTTCTATGATTTGGATTTTTTCCATTGTATTATTAATTTGACTAACCATTTCGGTTAAAAGTTCGAATGTTTCAGTTCCGGTTTATAAAGTTTCAAAACTTGGTGTGTTTCAAACAAAGTTGCATTGGATTTCCTATATTTTTATAAAATTTATGTTTATATAAATTTATAAAGACTTGGTTGGTATTTATAAAAACTTATAAACAGTTGGTTTTATATATTGATAGATTCCGCAATTACGACTTCCTCAGAAATTGAAGGTCGTGAATTAAATTAGTGATTAATAATGTTTCATTCATGTTTTTTGATTATTGATTTATGTTTCATGATTATTTTTCTGCCACATTTGTCCACATGTTTGTAATACATATTTGTTTTCGCCATTCCGACTACTGATTAATAATTAAATATATTATAAGACTTACCGTCACAATAGTCTAATTTATCTGTAGTTATCTCACTAATAATAGTGAGATAACTACAGATAAATTAGACTATTGTGACGGTAAGTCTTATAATATATTTAATGTTTGTAATACTTTATAGTATGTTACCCGTATTTTTATATATAACGTATTTACGTAACGTATATAGTTATGTGTTGTTATAACACTTCAAATGTTTTTAAAAAATATGTTGATCTGATTCATTAGCGTTATTAAATTATATATCATTATTTAGGTATTCCTAGTTCATACATATTTTATTTTTGTCTAGGTCTACTTTATTAAATTTAACCTTGATTTACTCTTATTAATTTTTTTTTGTTATAACCAATATGTTATATGTTTGTTTTATAACATCTATAAAACTAATATTTTTTACAAATATGAAGCTATGTGTATGAAGTTTTTTTACAGTATGAAGCTTTTATTATACTGTAGTGTGTAATAAGTTGCGCTGTACGCACAGGAGTTGAACACAAATTCACATAAAGTTTTGTTTATGTTATGATAATAGTAACTGAACATATTAAAATTCAACTAATATAACCGTTAGTTTTTACTGAAAAATTCTTATTAATTACTATGTGCTAATTAATATATAATATGTCATTGACTCTACAGATATATATTAAAAAGCACTGTTCTATACAAATCTTTCATATACATTGTACTAGGAAACCGATAATTGATCCTTTAATATATATTGCAACGTCCTAACAGTATATTAGATACTAGAATAAATTTCTGTGGATGTTAAATAATTAGTTAAATTTAATATATCAACTCTGGTAGATTATAAAATAGGAGTATAAAATAATTCAAAACTCTATTTTATTTTATAGTACATTTAATAATTTATGTTATTCTGAAGTAAATCATAGACCATGTTCTTCGTTGAATTAAACCACTTCAATTTAGTGGTTATATCATAAAATTATATGTTTAAATATAGATTTTAACAAAACCTATGTATCTAATAATATTTTGTATGTCTGTAATATAAAATTGTGGAAACTAATTGAATTTGGAACCCATTAGCATAAAAATAAGGCAAAAATATTGGTAAATATAGGACAACTCCTGGTTATTATTTTTTAAATCAACATTCACATCATTACCTCTCTTAATTTATTTATTTATTGTATTTAAAGAGTGTACATCTTACATTTAAACATTCTGAAATTTAAACTTTTTTCTTTGTGCTATTACATAGAAATTGTTGAAATTTATAATCGATCAAGTTCATATTGTACAATATTATACGACATTCTCAGATTAAACAATGCAATGAATTATTAACTCAAAGTGTGTTTATGCATAGTACATAAAATAAAATAAAAAGTAAAAATCAGTTAGATATTGCATTAATATAATTAATTCTATCTTTTCACTGAATAATTTTAAAACTGAAGTTTCGTCATGTAATAGAAATGGTGGTATATTGTTAGTAATTTCTTATTATTTTCGAAAGAAAAATATATTTTTTAATTTATTTAAATATAAAATGTCTCCTAAGGAACGATTTAATAATATTAGATTCTACGCAGACATTAAAACTTATATATTTAAAACTTGATTCTAAAATTTTCCTTATATACATCTTACTTATACATAATATGTAATACGTACATCAATATAATGTGAATTCAGAAGATCACGTGATATATAGTAATATCTAGCTATAAAATATTTTATCTAAATAAATAATTTTCTTAATTATTGATCTATATAATTATGAATATGTGTGCCATGAGGATATTGTAGATCCTATTTACCAAAGATTATATAATGCTATTTTGTCCATCTAGCACTATTACAGCCGTCACCGAAAATGTATGCAATATGAATTTTCAAATTTCCTGTCGATTTTCTAATAACTACCTTTCTGGATAGTTCTCCAAATATAAAGAGAATCATCTCAATGGTATATTTCTATTACTTCAGAGAATGTTCAACCACTTACCAATAAGTTATGTCCCGAATCCGTGAATCTTACTGATATAATTATAACAAGATGATTATTTTAACTCAGATAATTGCCTCATCTGCCGTGTAACTTCTTCCCTTTCGTGATCATAACATTTAGATGAATATATCAAAGTATTGGCTGTAATCTAAGGTTAAATATATATGTACGGACTAACATACAATATATTGACTAACTTACATTTCCGTGACACGTGAAATAACGTTTACCTAAAAAGTGCTAAATAATAAGAAAAATGATTTGTTCATATTTTTCAAACTTTTCATCAAATTTCTGAGGGAATTTCATTATAACTTGCTATTTTCCTCACATTGTATATCTTACCATTTAATAAGAAATCATTTTACTATAATTTTCTTGTATTGGTAATTATTACATAAACTGAATTATCTTAATTAAAATCGTAGAAATTTATTTTAACAATTATTTATTTCATTTTAACATTCTAAACTATTACTTTATGTAATTATTTAAAAAAAATATCATATATTATTTATAAAACCATAACACATTTATAATGTATAGTAATTGTTGACTTTAAATACTAATATAACGTAAATACATTAAATAAATTGTTTACATTATATAATAGTAGTAGTACTGCTTTTACTCCTCAGATATCATTTTAACTGTTAATGAACCCGTTGTGTTTGTTTGAAATTCGTTACCTTTGTAACATGTGACCTTGTGTCACACACAACACTTTTAATTACGATTTCGACTCTCATTTATATCTTCTCTCCGTTGTCAACAGCTGGACTAGGAATCGCCTCTCTCAGTTTTATTTAGTTAGATTTTTTTTTCCATATATATTGTACTATATATACACGTGATCCAGTGTTAACAATCATAACATATTAAATTTAAAAGAGTCATTAAAATCTTATATAGTTATAACAGGTGCAGAAAATTGAGTAATTTTTTAAAATACTATTATGTAACTACGTAATAGTTTTCATTAAAATATGTTACAAAATATAATAATACAATCTTTAGCCGTGATTATTGATGGTGGTCTAAAACCTTATATTGATTTATTGTGTGCTTCTTCACAGCCAGAATGACACATACATTGTAAAAACATCGATCATTATTACAACCGTATAAATAAAACGTATGCTGCTCTTACTACTGTTACAGTGGTAAATTCTTAGTCTGAAATTAAAAATATGGAATTAAAATTTGATTTTACATATCTTTTATTGACTTATATTAATATATTTTATTCTGGAAAGGCCTGTATATTTCTGACTTATAGACTTAGTACAGTTATATACAACCAAGACTCTGTTATGGATTTGTGTAAAACCGAACAAGTTTGAAAACAGCAATAACAATTTCATATCAGTATTGTTTAATGGGAGATAAAACAAGTCTAATCTGTTTAAACTAATTCCAATGAATATCTTTTAGAAATGTACAATGTATGTCTTTTTGGAAATAGTTTCTTACGTTTCGTAGTGATAAGTATTCGGTGAGATTTTGTTCTCTTTGTATATCTGATAATTATTTACATAAGTTCGATGAGACTAAAAACTGAACAACATATAGAAAAAATATAAACCCTTAATTTTTACACATTTTATAGATTATCGCTTCAGCAAATAATTTACAGTCTCCACAGAACACGCCTTTTTAATTAGTTTCTTTTTAATTAGTTTCACAGTTTGAATTGAGAAATATTTTTCACTAAATTACATTGTCAGTCAGTGTTGAAAGTGTGATCGCATTTCAAATGGATTTGTCTCTGGTTAGAGGGTAGATATATATATATATATATATATATATATATATATATATATATATATATATATATATATATATATATATATATATATATATATATATATCTACATTTACATTGTAGATATATATATATCTACATATATAATTGCAAGTGATATTGGGTAAATATCGACAGATAAGTATTTCGGAATTTTTTTTCCTTTCGGCTACGAAACTTATACGCGTAATTCTACGAAACTACCGAGTTTCAGTGAATTAGAAAAAAAGGTGCGAAAAGTATGATTAGGAAATTACCATAAATTACTATCAACGATATCAGAAGAAACGTAACACCTAGAATGACAAATCGAGATCGTCAGAAAAGCCACGATCAAGACTAACAAGATGCGAGAATCAAAAATAAAATTACAGAAAATTAGCAAGATATATAAGTTTATAATAAAACAAAACGGTTTCAGCCCTGTGAAAGTTTATTTTGCGGGACCAGAAAGTGGGGAAACCGTGACGTCACGAGGGGCGATACATTAAAGTTAACCGACAGCAACAGTTAAAATATAAATTAACTTATTGATAAGTAATTTAAAAAAGGTTTAGAACAGAATATATATTATGCTAAGATTCAGAATAAATAGTACAACACAGTGGGATAGAAAAAAAAACAAAGAAAGAAAAAGTAAATATGGCATCTTGCAAAGAATTGATGAAAGTCGGTATGAGATTAAGATGTATTTCGGCTATAAATGGAGCTGCTGATCCACGTGGAGGACTCTCTTGTAATTATTTGTCATACGTGAAGATCACTTTACTTCAAGATAGTTTGCATCAGATTCTTGAATTAAATTTGTAAAGTAAAGTCAGTAGTAAAGTAAAGTAAAAGTTAGAATCAAATAAGTATTGGAGTCAAATAGAAGGACGTCACTTGTAAAAGGACGATAAAACCAGGACTACCAAATTGGACTGGGCCTAATAGCAGAACAACAACACAGATGTACTCCACAACCAGAAAATTCCAGGAGAGTAAACACGTCGATCAAGGTTTGACATTTTTATAACACTTGATAGAACAGTTAGTTGCCACTAATTGCAATAAATATAATTTCAAATCTTTAATAGTTTTTCCTGGGATAAGTTTTGTTGTTGTAAACTAATTGATATTTTTAATAAGTATTTATCGTGTGTGGAAATTTTAACTTTAATAGAAAGAGAAGTGTAGAAAATTCAAATTCTCAAATTAGAAAGACATAAGTAATAAAATTAAGAAAAGTTTTAATTGATTTAAATTTTGGTAAAATACCAACCTGATCTTAATTTTAAGATTTTATTTAGAAGTAAGAAAAATGACGAGTAATGTAATAAGTTAAAAAAAACAAAATAAATAATTTTTTAGTTGTAAAAATCTTTACTCATAAAAGTTACATTTTCGTTTGAAACTAAATGACAAACTAGGAAAAGGGCTATAAACAACTTGAAACTTTAAAGGAATGTAGGGAAAAAAATTAACAATAAGATCTCCTTATTTATACCATCCATCTTCTACATTTAGATGTTATATGATACTTACGGAAAAAATACCAAAAACAGTAATACCCTAACATATGTAGAATTATTTAGGTAGTAACTTTTGCACTGCATTGTAAATACCTTAAGTATATTCGCAATATAGATTTTTTTTATTTAGACGAAAATAACATTACAGATATCAAAACCGGATTATATACACAGATAAATAATTTAAAATAAATTGCTAATTTCAACAGACTGATAACATCGTGTTAAGGTGAATTAAGGACTTTTTTAATGGTTATTTCAACAAAGTTGTATATGTGTATAAAAATTAAATGCATTTTATATTGAACAAGGATATGAGTTTGTTTGATTTTTGATTGTCGTCAAGTGTAAAACATCGTTAATACTAAAACAACAACAACAAGCCCGTAATGGATACATTAAAAACACCACAAACGCCAAACCACTACATGAAGAGATGAACGAGTTTTTAAAATAAATATCTGGTTACGTATAGTATTTTTCTCAAGGGTTCGATTCTCGAAAGTTATTTTAGAAATACAAACAACTTTAAACTTTGTGTTAATAAGTCTGAATCAACTCTATAACACATTTATATGTGAAAAACTACAAAATAAAGATTATATCAGACACAACAATAACTATATATTTGAGGTTATTAATTACAATTCCAACCCTACCCTTGAAAGTTGTAAAGTTTATCCATTAGAGAAAGAAATTGTCGGTGGAGAGAACATGACTTTCGTACAAAGTTCTGGTGAGAGTTTTATCATTACTTTTTTTTTTCGGTGGTACGTTTTAGCCGAAGTCACTCATTATATTTGATATTTGTTTTACTACTTTATATTTTTAATAAAATATTATTGAAATACAAAATGCATGTGAAATTATTTAATATCACTGGGATTTTTGGGTATTGTGTAGAAATATAGTAACTAATCAATCATTGAGAGATAAAGGAATTTTTTAAAATTTATATTCGTAAAAAAAAAAATGGTTTCATGTTCATAACAACTGATCATCTTTGCAAAGAAAATAATAAAATTATTTATAATATAATATGGTTACTTTAAAGTTGTAAATATATTGGGGGTATATTAGACTAATTCCAAATAGCTGGAACGACGATTATATAATATTTGAATTTGATTAAAATTGTCTTATATGAATATATTTAAAATGAGCAAAAAATTTAGGTTGTAATATAACATTTATGTTTTCAATAGCTAATTTTGAGAATTACTTCTTCCTTAAATTGCAGAACATGGTTTTAGAGAGTATTATATTTATTTATAATGGAGTTTGATCACTTTAAATTTGTAAATATATTGGGGTATATTAAAATAATTCAAAATAGCTTTGACGATGATTTCATAATATTTGAATTAGTTTAAAAATACCTCATATAATTATATTCATAATGATCAGAAAAATTAGGTTATAATAAAAAAAAATCAAGTTTTACAATAGCTAGTTTTGAGAATTACTTCATCTTTAAATTGATAAACATAGTTCTAGAGAATAAAAAGTACTTCCAATATATTTTATAAAGTATTTTGAATTTTTACAATGGTTTTGTGAAAAAAAATTTAATAAATCTTGAATATCAAAGCCATTCTTTACCTTATAAATTTTACTAATAAATTTTTCAATAATTGGGTTTAAAGACAAACGTGATGAACGTGGAAAAGTTTATATGTTAAGTCCAAAGTTTACTTTGTTTAACTCAAATTATGATAGATTGCAACCACTCTTCGAAACTAATCTCAATAATTTGTATGTACAACAAACAAAATACTTAACTTTTATGACTTTTCAACTAAATATTGTCCGTTCAAAGTAGTAATTATACACAACCACTAAACTACAATCACAAATACTCTTTATTATTATTATTATTATTGTTAGTGAGGAAATTAAAAATTAACTCGACATCACTCTTCGTCGTTCTTAAAATGAACGTAAATATTCCACACAGTATATGTGTAATTTGTTTTCACTAAAAAATTAAGGCCGGTCGTACCTTTCTTAACCCCGTAAATATTCGTAACCTTTCTTTAAATATCTGGAACGACATTATTAGGAGAAGTAAGATATTATTTACATAAAGTGATCTTTATTTTCTTTTAATTTATAAAAGATTCTCTAATTTTTTTTTAGTAATAACAAATATTGATCTGATAACATTCAGGAACGTTGCCTGTACATAAATAGCAATTAATGTGGACTGTAAAGCTAGTTTTTTGACTGACAAAAAAAAAAGTAGCGGAGTTAGACAGAGAGCCATTATTCTAGTTTGCCTTGACAAAAAAGATGATTTTTCAGTACTAATATGAGTCAATATAATTCTTTAAAAAAAAAAATTTCACTAAGTGAACATTATAGCACCTTTAGGAGAGTTGAAAAGTAATGTCGAATTAATAAATTTTAACTAATTTGAATCTTTGTGAAAGTCAAAATTTTCAAACAAATTTAATTCTGTCTCTAAACAGTTCAAATTACTTTAATGAATGTGTAGCACTATATAGTATTTTCTTCCTTCCATTAGAAGGTTTTGATACTCTGCGTTTATTACTGAAGCTTTGTAATTTTAATTCATTGTTTTAATCAATAAGTAAAATATCTTATTTCTTGGAACAAGAGTATAGTGTCAGGTGATACCATTGTTGCTAAATTTCTTATAATGCGACATCCGCTTTTCGTTATTTTTCAGGATTTCATCCATTCTTACCTCATCCCTTTAGATTTTCTCAACGAATCTCTAGGTGGGTCTGCGGTTGAGCAACTTAAAATTATTATCGTTATCAGTGACTCCTCCTCTGACTAATAAATCACTCGATTAATCACTCAATTCGATGCTATGCAAGATCTAACTAGCGACCTTATGAACGATAATAGCGATTGCAGTAATCGATATACTTCTTATAAAGCAATTTAACTCCCGTTGAAGTTGTTGGGTCATAACCGATTTAGTAATCTGTTTATTATGTTTTTGTCAGCCGCCACTAGGCCAAAACCTTACAACACAATGTACCTCAATTAATTTTCTCACTGGATATAGGCTCTTGAATAACAACTAATATTCATTAGGTTCAAATTAATTTACTAATCCTATTAGTATAAAATGTAAATGATAATCAAATGCATTACTGCAGTTTTTGAATTTCGATTAATGTTAGTGCACAAGAAATTCCAGTTTTTTTAATTGAAGCAGTATTTTATTTAAATTTAGCCAAAAGTTACTACGGATTATAAGGAGTTATAATTAAATTTAAGAGCTTTCCTGTGAAATTTTTAACTATAGAGAGAAAACAATTTACTATATTACAGAATTCTTTACATAAGGTTGTGCAACTTAATACATTCATGTTTACATGTATACATGTAATACATGAACACTTATGAAGCTTTCCAAAATTATGGCTTACGGAAAATACAAAATTTCAAAAATCCTCAAATAACTATGTCAAATTTGTATTTTACCAACGCTTTAATTGATCCGATAACAAATTACCTATTGATTACGTTTTCCTTAAGCACGTGACTTGGTTTGGAGAATGGTTAACACCTTCATAATATCAGAATACCACTAATCTCAATTGTTTCTAAATTTACTTCTTTACTTACAGACTCACCTCTAACACTACCTCTTCCGTACCTCTCTCTCTCTCTCTCTCTCTCTCTCTCTCTCTCTCTCTCTCTCTCTCTCTCTCTCTCCCTCTCCCCCCTCCCCCCTCTCTCTCTCTCTCTCTCTCTCTCTCTCTCTCTCTCTCTCTCTCTCTCTCTCTCTCTCTCTCTCTCTCTCTCTCTCTCTCTCTCTCTCTCTCTCTCCCTCTCTCTCTCTCTCTCTCTCTCTCTCTCTCTCTCTCTCTCTCTCTCTCTCTCTCTCTCTCTCTCTCTCTCTCTCTCTCTCTCTCCATGTCTCCTACATCGTATAATTTATGTAACGACACATGGGACATTCGGTAATGGTATATTCACTAGAGTGTTTCAGCCATTAGGGTTTGGTTAACAACAGGTTTACGGCTATTTCACAACTGTGTTCCAGTAATAATAAAGTATCTTTTTTATTGACTTCTCGTTTTCATTTACTTATTGTTCGTCCCAGAGTGTGAAATTACAGTGTTCTATTAAGTCTGCGTTATGTTTCCAACATATAACAGTTCTGGATATTTATTTGACAATATTTACTGTAAGAAGTTATATTTCATAGAGGTTGTTACATTGCATCTTTACTACGGTTTAAAATATCGGAATTCTTTGCAATTTGTTGGAATATATTACCTCAATTTATACAAAAAAATAATAATAATTTATGAACTAAAATTAGGCTTATTAATGTATTAACGTTTTTCATAAAATCAAAATAATTTACAAAATGTATTATATGTTTATACTGTGACAGAATATATTTTGTAAACAAAATTGTTATGAAGATATTTTATTTTTTATTCCTAACTAGCATTTTTAGTAATTTCAATAATTATTAATAAGTATTTTTTTTTTAATATGATTTCTCCCAATGTAAATCATTCCTAACAAAGATAACTATAATTTCACCTGAACGGATTTCTGTCATAGGATGTACGTTTGTAATATCTGTGTTTCCATGTTACTATGACAGAAGAAAGACGTAATTCGAGGACGTCGGTAATTAATTAATTGATGGTAACCTAAATGTGTACTTTCGTCGTCGATTCTCCTTAGATGAAAACATATAATATTTCGCCCACCGCAAGTCAAACATTAAGTGATCGGTTTTCGATTTTATTCAATGTAGTCGTCACAGCGGAGAAGAACCAAGGTCCGTATGACGTTTTCTTCATTAACTAGCACGGTAAGACAAAATGTACAGGAGTCAAACTTTTAACATTCACTGGACCACTCAAAAGTACCAGTTTCACCTGCAAAACGGTTTTGAAACCGGGAGAACCTAGGATTTTGAAATGAGAAAGGCTAAACCATAATACCAGCGGAAAATGGTGAAAGAAAGTTTGGTAAGTTTATGGTAATTTAACGTAGGTTAGGTTATGTTAGGTTTGTTTAGGTTAGGTTGGTTGGGTTAGGTTAGGTTAGGTTTGTCTCGGTTCAGATTGGTTAGGTTGGGTTAGGGTCGTTACGTTACGTTAGATTAGAAGAAGGGAAGGGAAGGAGTGGTGTGGGTTGGAGATGGTGGTGGTGGGAATTTTGGTCGGAAGCAATATTGAGACTATGGATAGGTTACTTTGGCACCTATTGAAAGGGGCGTGGCTTAATGTCACGTGACTAAGTGGAAGATCCTGCTAGTTCAGGTTCTCAAGTACCAGATCCTCTTCTCTTGGAGAAGAAGGTGGTGCAACTGGCATTGAGACCTAGACTTGGGTATTCTAAATGGCGGATGCAAGGGGCGGGGTGCAGAAATGAGAGAAGACAGGGACCGCTTGGCGGAAACTAAGTCTGAAAACAAATTTGTCACATAGAAAGTGCTTTGGGTGAGGTGGAGGAACGCACTAGAAGGCGAGACCTGTGATAGCTGACAGGGTAGGGGAATATATGGTCGATGGTAGGCATCGAGGCTCATAAAATTGGGGAGACCATACGAAATATATGACAGAAGGAATGGCAGGGTAGGGACATAATGTGGCAAAGTTAAGCACATTATAGTTTGCGAATCAAAAAATGGTCTCTCCACTCAAAATAAACCACTGAAAAATAGAAAACTGATTTAAACCATCTTGACGACAGCTGAAATACAATCCTTCAATATTTCCTAGCACATGATATTGGATAAAAAACACTTTATTACAAGTATTTATTTATTTTTTCTATTTTAAATAAAACATAGAAGTTCAAAGAAAATAGAAGTTCAAAGTTATATACAAAAAAATAAAAATAAAAATGAAACAGCTGAAGAAATCTGGTCAAAATAATGTTAATATATATATATATATATATATATATATATATATAAATTAAAAAAAAAAGTTTAGGACAAAACTGTTAACATTTAAATTTTCATACATTATATTTTGTATTTCTAGTTGTAAATATTTTTTATTATGAAAAAAGTTGTTTTTTCATTTTTTTTATCCAATTTCCGAACATAGTGGTCTGGAAAACAAACTAAAATAAGCACATGCTGATACCTCCGTATTTTTTTAATTATTATTATCTTTTAATAAAATATTAAAAAGAAGAACAATTTTTTTGCAAACGGATAAACTAGATTTACAAATCCAGGGTTATATAAATAGTTCAGTCCAAAACTTATGTCTAGGCATATGTGTACATTTTATTGTTATTTTCTTTTAAATAGGAAAAAATTAAGTTATTGAAGTTTTTGGTGTTGGATTAGACTTTAGAACGTGAAGTCAGTTACTCCGCTGTACAAAACTGGGACTAGTATTACTATATAAATAAAACATTGTATTTTTTTACAATTCTAAATTATTAAGTCCTTGATTTATATTTTATTCATTATCATTACCATGTGAATAAGAAACAGTGAATTAAAATGGCGAATGGCAGGAACGCGTGAAGTTCACTTGATATTGGGCGGGGTAAAGGTGGCGGTAAAAGGTGCTTAAGTGAAGTGGTCACCCCACCACTCCAATCCTTAACTGTCACTCCTCTTTTGCATAACATTAACAGTAAACTAAGAATTTCTCTTGAGAATTACTCATATAAATAATAAACATTACCGTAACTCTATTATTTCGATATTCCAAGCAATGTTAAACCTAAATTAATTATAGGATAGGTATCGAAGAATAAGGGAAATTGTTTATTCTGCAATGCATAAAGTAGGAAATCTACATTTTATATGTGAATCGATTATACTGTATGACATTTTTGGATGAACTTAAAATAAAAAAAATAAATATTATGAGGGATATAAAAATTGTTTAAAGAGAGGGATAATTTTTACAGTCTTGTGGACGAACCCAATAGATGTTTGATTTTATTTAGAGTTTCTTACATTAATTACATTAATGTATGTGAAAGTACTTTGAAATTGGTTGAAAAATATTACTGAATTTTATCGAGAAAAATGAAGTTGATATCGAAAGTTGAATTACTCATCGTGACATGCAATAATTTGTTCACATTTTAATATAATTTGAACACATGTGATTGGCTTTTTAGAACGGAAAGTATTAAAGTAAATTAAACAGGCTATGTTTTATATATTTAATAAATTAGTAAGTTTTATTTTGTAATAAAAGTACGATACTTTTCTCATTTAAAGAGATAATGAGTGTGCTTTTTTAGTAAACATATTAATCCAGAAAAATG
Organism: Aphrophora alni; assembly: GCA_963513935.1. NCBI lineage: Eukaryota > Metazoa > Arthropoda > Insecta > Hemiptera > Aphrophoridae > Aphrophora > Aphrophora alni. The sequence continues at coordinate 79,154,931 of OY740770.1, read as the reverse complement.
CCTAATCTTATTAATGTAAGTGTTTTTTTAAGAATATATTATTTTCAATCAATTTAGCTAGAAAATTAATTATTTAATAATTAGGCCTATATCTTACCTGAAGTTAGTTTACGATTATTGAACTATATCTGATGATATTTCTCTATATGCTAAATTAAAAAATATATATATTTAAAGAATTTAATTGTACTAAATCTGTGTAATTGCCATTAGTATAGTGGGAAAATTAAAAGTTATACAGGAATACTTAGAACGAGGTTACACTTTTTATAACTAATAAGTTTTTTATGTGAAGTTATACAGTTTCCATGTTACCTAAACTATGATCATGGATGATTATTCATTCAAAGGAATGTATTTAATATTTAAAGCCAGTTTTTATTGTCTTTGTTGGTGTAGTATCTCTATGGTCACAATGTCTACTTGTGGTTACAGTGATCAAATTTCATCGCAGTTATCAGCACCTAAAGCTTTTGATTATACTTAAATGTAAAATATTGATTAACAATAAATGACATTTGTCGAATTTGTAATTTAAATTAGATGTGTGAGTGTTTGATACGAAATAGCACCACAAAACTGTTTGACGTTTATTTTAATAAATGTATACATAAGTAAATACATTCCGATCCAGAAATAACTTTATCTAATAAGTTTAAAATAAACACTTATTGAAAACAAAATTACGTAAAACTGCATCAATCTATAGACAATTTTTGCAAGATTCAAAACAGATAAAAATAATTGTTATTATTGCTGTTGAAATAGCGATATGTGGTATGTATTTGGTTACTTATTTTTGTACTAGTGGAAAATCATTTGTGATGCTAATCATTTATATAAATAAGATAACTAACAATACTTGAATTTGATAAAGTAATAATTCTATAAAAATCTATAGAAACCATTGTAAAATTAAAAGAAGATATTTATTGTAAATGTTAAAGTTGTCTTACATCTTCTTTCAAATATAACTTAACTTGACGCTTAATGTTATAAGATGTTCTAGAAGTAAACTACAATATATCAACGAGCTCCAATTGAATGAAAAATTACTTCGTCTTAGGAGGGACCAAATTATTTCTAGTTTCCGATTGATCAATAAAGTTTCAGGCTTGTTTGGAACGTCCAACCAATGTCAATCCGAAATAATCTTTAAGCAGCAACCAAAGAATAAACATGTGATTGATTTTCTGTAATAAAAAACACTCTGTTCAAAAGTATGCTATATTTTTTCTAACTAACAATCAGCACAAAGGTAGGAAGAGCAATAAAACATAACGACTGGGCAATAGTAAAAAAAAAAAAAAGTCCCAACTGTTTCGAATGTCCCAGAGTTTTTAAATTAAATTAATGCAGTTTTATGTACTCTTTGTGGGTATTAAACATTTAATATTAAACTATTAAATGAAATTATCAACGCTATTCTGCGATGTAAAATACAACTATTTAATCAAAACAATACCATATGAAATCACAGTATTTAAGATACGTAGCATAATGAGAAAACAAAATTAATTGACAGTTTCACTACCCTCATTTGAGAAAAAAAAAAACAGAATACACGATAAATGTGAGGAAATAGATATAAACAAAAGGGTGGCAGAAGTGAAGAACAGTCCCCCACCCAGTGGTTCTTACTTTCTCACCTGATTGCTCCCACTGTTGATTTTACAATATTTTTTATAAAATGACAATTGTCTGCCCGCGCTAACAATGATCTGCCTCACTGCAGTTAACAATAATGGTTATTTATCATTTCCTTTATGGCTTATTTACTATAAAAATATACAAATATATATATATATATATATATATATATATATATATATATATATATATATATATATATATATATATATATATATATATATATATATATATATATATATATATATATGTATGTGTGTGTGTGTGTGTGTGTGTGTGTGTGTGTGTGTGTGTGTGTGTGTGTGTGTGTGTGTGTATGTGTGTATGTGTGTGTGTGTGTGTGTGTGTGTGTGTGTGTGTGTGTGTGTGTGTGTGTGTGTGTGTGTGTGTGTGTGTGTGTGTGTGTGTGTGTGTGTGTGTGTGTGTGTGTGTGTGTGTGTGTGTGTGTGTGTGTGTGTGTGTGTGTGTGTGTGTGTGTGTGTGTGTGTGTGTGTGTGTGTGTGTGTGTGTGTGTGTGTGTGTGTGTGTGTGTGTGTGTGTGTGTGTGTGTGTGTGTGTGTGTACATAAATTATTTTGTAGCTGAGTTGTCCATCAGAAGTTTTGTATTACACAATTAATTATAGGTTTACGGCTTATGACCTCCAGTGTGGCTTCAAAAATAGTGATTGAAACTACGATTGTATTTCACATTTAAACTGCTATCACGCAGTGAATTGATTAGGCGTGACAACAGTCGCTATTATAGATGTACCAATACGGATTAATAATTGGTACACTTAAGTATAAATGTTCAACTGTGGTTGGTGATATTAGACAAGCAAACCAAATTACCTAATTAAACAAAACATTTTTAAATATACATTCATGAAGAAATAGTTTCTATATTATAATGAGTAATAAATTAATTTATATTACCTTTATAGTTCCGTCATGTGACTTTGAGTTTATCTTTATTACAAAGACGCGTTTCGGAGTCGTAGCTCCATCTTCAGTACTTTCACTCCTTAGAGGTCGTTAAAACATTAATTACCTCAAAAAAACATTGACACTATACACACAATTAAATAAATACAAATATGCGTTGACTTTAACATTTTTTTACATGCGTACGGTTTCATGGTTCGCGAACTAATGGCATTATGGTGAGGCCAAGGTTATCTGACTATTGGTTGGTCATATCAGTTTATTTATAACTCATTGCCGTCTCAAATAATGCGTTTTATTGGAAAGATAATTTTTCATTGAGAATATTGTTTGGTGATTGTTTAAATGATTTGTAAATTTCATATTCTTCAATGGCATTCATCATTGGTCCTTTTTTAATGATATGGAGAGGTGTCAGGTTAGATTCAAAGTTAGTACACGAATGCTTGTTATCGATAATGTGTTGTGCGAACTTGATCTATTACTGTACAGCCTATTATTGGGCAAGTGTTCTTTATATCTATCTATGAACGATCTGCCTGTCTGTCCGATGTAAAAACAATCGCAGTAGTCACACGCTATTTTATAGATTCCTGATTTCTTCTCTGTAGGAATTTTCTGTTTTTTACGCAACATTTTTTGTATATTATTATTAGTTCGGTGTGTGACAATGATGTTATGCTTTTGGAGTGCATTTTTTAGGATTGAGGGCATTATTTCAGTATAATCGGTAGCAACATATTTCTTTTTGTCTACTCCAGTCTGTGTAGTGTTATATTTTTTCGTCAATTTTGCCTTCTTATGCCTTTTTTGTGGTGTTTAATGTTTTAACGACCTCTATGGAGTGAAAGTACTGAAGATGGAGCTACGATTACGAAACGCGTCTTTGTAATAAAGACAAACTCAAAGTCACATGACGGAACTATAAAGGTAATATAAATTAATTTATTACTCATTATATTATACAAAGTGACTTGGACACCAAACAATGAACATTAAAAATAGTTTCTATTAATCAGACAATTTGAAATCACGAAGGAGCATGGGTGTGAAAACGCTTTTATATACAACACTCACATATATACATATATGAACTCACAGTACATTTGTTTATAAATTTATTATTATTTCTGTTACTTTGTGTATTTTTAATTATTGAACACGTGAATATAGAATGATTACTCACATGATTTAATGTCATAAAGGTGTATATAATTAAACTATATATCTTTGAGTTTTTGATTTCTATGCTCAATGTGAAATTTATTTAGTTCAATTTATAAACGTTTGTACATATGTTGGTATTTTTCAAAGAAATTATTAAATATTTTTCAAAGATGAACATTTATTTTTTTAATTTACATTTTTTGTATTGAAAATAATAAATATTAACTTAATCTGTAATAGCAGAACCTTTACATGTTTAATATTCTTGTAGGTCTACGAATAAATTTGAAATATATAGACTACTGTAATTGCCTTGGAGAATTCTTGCCCAATGCAATTCGAGTTCAGTCAGGAAGAAATTTATCGAAACTTCTTTGAATTCTCAAATATCAGACAATGTAATTGGTATAGAAATTTGATTCTAGTTTTTATAATTATACACCAAAATTAATAAACATTTTGAGTGTGAAATTTTCAAACATTTTAATATTTATATATCTCAAATTATGATTTTTTAAAATTATGTACGTTTCAAATTAAAAGTACTTTTCGAAATTTTAAGATATTATTAAATACTTATTTTAATTACAATTTAAAACTCCAAAGTAATACAGCGCAGCAAACAGTTTCGTATGTGCACTTTTCATAAACTATTTATACAGTTGTGTTCTTTAATTTGCACACCTGTTGTCTACACATATTCCTTTTTTCCTTTGACAATTTTGAATAATTATTCGTTACTTCGATAATTAGTGCAATAGATTATCCACTTAACTTCATATAAACCTGTTCATTATTCCATACATCCATAACCTTATTAACAGAATTAACTTTATAAGTTCAAGTCTTTCAAAAATACTGGATTTGTTTATGAGGAACTACATTTATATTTACTTACCGTAATAACCCAATAGACGTAAGTATTTATATATAATTTGTTATTTCACAATGACGTTATTGTTATATTCTGCAGGATACAAGTGAATTTGTGTCAGATAATATATAATTATCAATTTTAATAAAAACTTATGCATAAATTAAATGACTATTATTTTTCAAAACATTATAGCGAAACTATATTTCAAAATCAGACAGTATTAAAATTGAATACTAAAACTATTTTCCGATATTTTATCTTCTTATACAAATTCGTTGATATTAATATTTATTTTATTGTAATAATATTATCTCGTGATAAATCGTCCTAATACGGGATTATCATAATCATGATTTTATTCCATGTTAGTATTACAATGCCACTTATATGCCACGCTTAATCCATGATTGCTTTATTTTATATTTAATAAATCTAGTATTTCCTAAACAAGATACAATAATATTAAAAAATACTTAAATTAACAAAGAACCAACATTTTCCATACTGCATGAAAGAAACCATCAGCCCCAAATATTGTATGTCTTCTACCTATATACATAATTTTTCAATGATTATTACTATGATTCTAAGTAACATGTTAACAAATAAAATTCAAGTACTCTAAAGTAGTAATTTTTTCCATTTTCCTAGTATATGGATATTAACATGATAATCTAGGTCAGTTCAGTGTGATTAGTATATTTTTAAATGTATTTTTGAAAAGGAAAAAAATAGAAGGAAGCATTTCAAAAAGTCTTATCCAACCTCACAATCCATGAACACTACTCTTAATTGAAAACTTATGCCATCATTATTCTTTGTAGTACAAATTTTCACTCCATCTGTAACAGACATATATTATACAATAAAATCTCCTTTTATAACACAAACGTCTATTATTCTATAATTGTCTTTAATAATTTAAGGATTGTCGTTTATTTCACACCAACAGAAAAGCTATTTCGTACTACACAGATAAGTCGATACTTTTTCGATAATTATTATTCCATATATTTTGTGAAAATACGTAACATTGTAAGTAATAATTCATAAAATATTTTCAAAAGATGTAATATTTTTGTGACATTTGTTAATATATTTTGTAATCAATTTGAAAAATATTACTTAGATATAATCTACTATCTTAATTTATAAATAATTTTTTAGTGTGTGTTCATAAAGTATAAGTATATTCATAAATATACAAACTACCAGTTGTTCTATTGAATAAAACACACATTTCTTTAGATCACTTAAATATGCATTATACTAATACTAACAAATAAAAAACTGTATCTTATCAGCTTTATTAGAAATAAATATTCTGTGTAAATAAGTTTAAATCTTTTTATTTAAGATGTATAAATACACGACATTAACTTAGACTTGATATGCCTCGCATAAGATATGATAATTGTTATTATTTTATTTTTATCCTTTAAATTGCATATTTTCTATCTTTGCCAAAATTAGATAATTATTATCAACATACCTTAATTCAAACAAATTTGTATTGCCTGTTTCATAATTTAGATAAAAACGACAAAAGTATAAAACTTTCCCCGTATATTTTGACCGTAAATTTGACTTATCTACAATAGATTTTTCAGATATACATGTGAGCAGTTTTTTTTAGATAATAGACCTACTCAACTTTAGTTTAGTTTAGGGTGAAACGTTTTACTTTACAAAGCGGAAAAAAAAATCTTTTTTTTTGAGTTGAACTAATTTGACTACTAAACAAATTAACAATACCTATCTTACCTGTCAATATAGTTACTATTTTCGGATTATAGGTAAAATAAATTCAAATAACCGTAAATTATGTAGTCAAGTTTTTGAGCATTAGGCTAGTATTAAAGATGATTATGTTGTGACAAATTAAAAATAAGAATTATATTGGGATACATTCTCTTTTATATTGACAATTTCGTACTGGTTAAATGTCTCAAACAGCATCCATCAAGCAGTTAGTGTAAAAAACAACTAATACACATTTCAAACGATGCATGAAGGCTTCAAAAAAGAATAAATTTATTCGAATATATTTTGTTGAATTCATTAAACAGGGATTTTGATGCCCGTAAACCCAGCCCGGCCATTTTAAAGGGGATATATATATGTTAAATTAATGGCTTTGTGTACGCCAGTAAACCTAACTTATTGTAAGATGTTTAAATGTACTACCAAATTCGCGTATTTTTTAAACGAAAAATCAGTATTTTTTATTAAAATTATTTGTGTATCGATTTTGCAACAATCTCATAAATTATATTATGCTCAGTTACATGGAAAAATATAAGACCTTTAAATATGCCTATATATATATATATATATATATATATATATATATATATATATATATATAATATCACTACTATTTTGGAAAAATTTTATTTTCATTACAGAAATTGATATTTTATTGTTCTGCATATTATTTTTGAAATTCCCATAGTTTGTGTTACACTTTCTTACCAAAGAAGAGGAAAATCGTCTATAAAAAAATCAGGCTCGACCATTTTGTAAAAAAAGTATTTTCTTTATACAAGCCGTTTGTTAATGCTTTTTTCATTTATGTTCAAATTTTCATCCCCTGTATTGCACACTTTATGATAGAATATAGCTCTACAGTTACGAAATAAGAGTATTTTCTCAATACATGTCAATTGTCCAATATTTGTGTTGACATTCCCATCGGTTGTGTTATGATTCTTTTAATGGAAAAAGTATAGAAACAACGTTAAATATTTAACCTTGCCATATTTAGAAACAGTATGATCTTGATACATATTGCCTTCATATTGTTTGCATTGATATTAACATCATTAGTATTGCGCTTCTTGTCATGGAAACAAATAAAAATTTTAAATATCAATTTACCATTTTCAAAACCAATATTTTCTTTAAAGAAATCTACTGTGTATTGTTTGTGACGATATTCCCATTATTTGTGTTGCGCTCCTTAACACGTAATAAAAAAAATTAAAAAAACCAACAACAAATAGTTTTTTATTTTTATTACGAATATAAATATTATATGTATGTTTCCAAAGTTCCAACATTTGTGTTGTTCTCATTAAATGAACAAAAGTAATATATGAGAATTAGATGATTTAAAAAAGAACAAAAATTATTGTTATCAAATATGTGACGTGAATATTTTTATGTACGTATATGTTTTGCTATTTTTAATAAGGAAATATTTTGAAGGAATTATATTTATACCATATATATAGCATTCATACCGTTTCTGTATTTTTACGCTGATAATTCCAATAATTTTAATAATATAAAACGTCAAGTATTTGCCCTGCTATTTTGTATTAGTGTTACCAGGCTACTGAAATTAATAAAAGGTGGAACCAACTGGTAACAATGTTTAAAAAAAAAGAGAAAGACAAATTTCATTAACAAAGCCAAACATTTATTTAATTTAATTTTAAGTCTTGAGGATCAGATTTTACCATTCACAATTATGTTTTGTTTTAAAAAATTACAAAGTTTTGTTGAAAAGAATTTATATAAAAAAAGAGTTTTAAGTTTTCTGACACATATATATATATTCATATACAAAAAAGGGTGAAAATGGCAGATTATTTAACAAGTTTGGTGTTATCCAAAGCTTAGTCTAAACATACACATAAATAAATACATATTCATATATAGAAGCACATCTTATAAATAAATGGATGTTATACCATCTTCATTTTAAAAAGAACAAATTCATATTACATATATATATATATATATATATATATATATATATATATATATATATATATATATATATATATATATATATATATAAATTAATTTTGATTTATAAAAAAAAATATATATATAGAAAATTTTTAATTTAAAAGGAAGTGAAATATTACAATTTAGAAAATATTGAAATTTATTAAATATTGAAATTTTTTAAATATTGACGTCAATGTTTTTATTTCATTAATTTTAAAAAGTAACCCCTTTGGGGTCGTGAAGGTCGAAAAGATTGCATGCAGCACCACACAATGTTAATTATTTTATAAATTGTTACACATTATTACATATAAACAATAAAGGACATATTATCATACAGAGTTCAGTTCTAAATATTTCTGAAGAACAAGTTCACAATTCGAGTTCCTTTCTTTTAAGCAAATATTATTTTATAGTGCACTTAGTGAAGTTTGAAAAATAGTCTTTTGTTTTAAGCATGTCTGAAATAGTTAGGTAGAGTAGTCTCAAACAGATTTCCAATTTTGGTGTACAGACTTGCACAATCTCCAAACAAACTCCAACAAACTTGAACCAGCTTTTGCTAAAGTAAAAAAAGCAAGTTCACTAGAGATTTATACAAAGTTAGACATGTTATAGCACAAGTTTCTCTTATTAAAATGTTTTGTTATTTCATCAAAATGAAAGGGAAATTATCAGAATTACAGAAATCCAGAAAAGATTATAATTAAGTCCTTCTTTGATGTTAATAAGAATAGTATATAAATATCTTGACCTTTGTTTGAAATAAAAGACTTGTAACAACAGTTAGAAAATTTCTAAAGACAAAGATTCTAGTTCAGAAAAAACATTGTTCTAGTTAGTATTTTGATATGATTAAATACTTAATATTTTGACTGTTTAAAACTTAATACTTGACTGTTTAAATTTACAGTTAGCTTTTGTAAATTGTCCTTTAAATGAAAGAAAGTTTTTTACAAGTTGTTAACCTTCAATAAGAATAATTGAATAATCAAAGGGAAAATATGAAACACATATTTCAATAAACAAAGCTTAAATTATTAATAGTTTTACTGTATAGTGAAGTCTGAACATACCTGGCTCCTATCGAGAGTTAAAAAAAAACATGTGCCCTGTGTTATACAGAAAAAAGCTCACTAACTCCCATCGTTACACTTTACAAAAGATCACTGACACTTAAGAAAGAAAAGCACTTATTACATTGTGACTGAGATGTTAAATATGATTTAGAACCAACACTGAAGAAAATCTGTCCAAAATATGTTTTATTAAATTTAGCAAGACTACATGTTTCAAGCGACAGGAATGTGAATGAATGCGTTGCAGGAAATGATTCTAATCTAGATAGAGAGAGAGAGAGAAGATGTCATACGATGTTTTACGGTACCGGCCACCAAACCTCTCCACCTGACGGAAGCAATATGTTAGGGTCAAGAGGCAGGTAGACGGTTGATCGATAATCAATGATTACAGATTTATTTTAATGAATTGTGAATGACGCTACAGCTAGTTTGATAAATAAGTACAGATTATTTTTATTGAATTTAGAAGGACGTTACATTAGTATTATGTCGAACAGTATATTTAGTTTTTGTCCTTAGAGGCTATAGTTGTGTAATATTTTGTTCATTGTCTTTCGTTCTAATTCAATCAATCTTAATATTCTGTTGTTTTTGTGTTTGTAAATTTTGAATTATCAAAACAGTTTCGTAATATTCTTTTCGCCGTAGAATGGATATATTACATAACATAACTATTCTATACTATGTATGGTTGAGAAAGAAAAAAGTGTATTATATATTGTAATTTGATACATAAAAATATACCTCTATGCATGTACAATGTGACCCACGGTATTGGTGATATCTTTAATTGTTTATACAAGAGAAAAATAAAGCAAGATAATGAAGAAATTTTGTAGTTATTTTCCGATAAAACTTTTTACATAAAACACAAAGTTTTTCCTCTTACCAAAACAAAACAATATATTTTAAAAATTATTAGTGCCATAAAAGAAATAAATCTGAGTTACGCAATGGTACTGATGTTATTTTGTATAAACGTAGTAGCATGCAATAGAGTAATATTAACAACATGAGATTATAAAATAAATATATTGTTAAATGTTTAGGGAAAAAACTGTGTCTAGTTAAGTTAATGTCAATACTTAAGTATTTACGTACACCATAAATAGAGCATAATGTATTTATGGGATTTACACAGGGGAAATCCTTAAATAAGTAATTAATATTCATATCTATGAGCAATTCATCTTTCTCCGTTGTCTAATACAAACATAAAATTGCATGACGGTAATCACTTTAATAAATCGCGTACAAAGATATATACAATTTTTCAGAAATTGGAAATCTTAAATTTACCCAAGAACAGTAGGAACTTCCTATTAAAAATCTATTTGATTGTGAGTCAATTATTTAAACAAATCTAATCTGGAAAGTTAATCCAATCTATTCATGATAGTTGTGATATATTTAGTGTTTTTAAATAATAAAATGAAATTAGTTGCACTCATAAAATAATCGTCTATGTAGACTTAAGGTTAAAACTGGAATATACAGATTTTGGAATTTGGAATATGCTGTTCTATGTAAAATATGACGTAAATTGTATAAATAATAAATATGACGTAAATATAAATATGACGTTATTATATAAATATTTATCTTTCAACAAATTGTGCATTTTTGATACATCATTTGTTTTAAATTTTACAATCATTTTAGGCCATGACATTTATTAATGTAGCAAAGGAAATTGATTAAATTCATTTGGAGACCAACTCATTTGGTTGAAAAAAGATATTATATCAATATTTCCAAAATAATATAATATTTTAGTATTCTCAATAGAAATTCAGTATCAGATATTTCCATCTACGAGACAAATAGTTTGTTATACTTTAAACAAGCTGGCGATAGTGAAATCTCACATGTGTAAAGGTTTACTGCTGTCTCACGACAACCCTTTTATTTAGTATCTTAAACGCTCAACTCCTTATTACTGAATATGACATCACATTTGTGTCAAGACCTAATAAATGAAAAAATCTAATAAATTGATTTTTTAAGAAAACTATTCAACTATTATAATTATATGTAGTATTGTATATACAAATATATGACATATATTTAACTAATTTAGATGTAATTTTAATCTAAGAAATTGTTTTAAATTATTTATGAAACTGTTTGCTACATAAATTACTATCCAAAATAATACAAACACACCTAATAACGTGGTTTTAGCCAATTTTATTTTTATAATACAAACAATCCGATAATAAATGTATTAATGCATATAATTATACATTCATTAGATATAAACAAAAACAAATTAATCTCTTATACAATTCCCCAATAGTAACAATATATCATAAAAAGTTTGAAAATAAAATTCGTTCTCTATCTTTAGTTTTGTAAAAAACACTTACTTAAATTTATAAAAAATAATAATATCCCATATAATAACAAATAAATATAACGCTAATTAATGAGAACGATTGTCACAATTACTCATGACATAAAACCAAACAATATATAAAGTTGTGTTATAATTTCTTAACTACTGAATTACCAAATGAAATATTGACTGAAATAAGTTATTAGGTAAATGAAGTATTGCACAAGTATCTATTGGGATTATGGGGATAACAATCAAAATGTAAAAAGTTGTGAATGCATAGTATAGCGACACCGTTATGACAATTTCTCTACTAAATCCCCAGAAACAAATTATACTATAAGACAAAACAGGATTTTTTTTTATATAAATTGAAATAATACTATTGAAAAATAAAGATTATTTACGAAGATGATTCTCATCGAATGTATATTAACATGCGGAATTTGGAAATTATTATTTCCGTGTTATTGAAAATTGTAACAGTTGTTAGCTTGAAGTGTTATGAATACTACATAGATTAATTGTATTTAATTGTGCCCCAGGTGGAACTGAATTGTCCAACACCTGTAATTTACTAAACATAACAATAAAAATCGACTAATTAAAAAACAGTTAAAAGAAAGTGTACGTTTTCATACGATTATAATTTTCAGTAACTTTAGTTTTAAAGAGAGAAAGGATTGGTTTCTTTTAAACGCTACATAAGCAACTCTTAATGAAAAGTACAGAAAAAATAGAAAAAATATATTATGCTGAGAGGCAAGATAATAAAGTTTCGTTCTAAAGAAAACAAGATTTGTATATTGTTTTTATACGACGTACAATCATTATACTTTAATTTAAAAAAGATTGTTTAAGTATAGTTTTCAGTAAATAATACTTTTAAAAACTATTTCCATAGTATTAGCAGCAAAAAAAAGTATAGGAATATATGTCGGAAAAGGAGATATGTCGATACTATAATTTTAATCTTTGTATTATTTCAAAAATGTATGAGGAATGTAATAATAACTTCTTTTATCTACATATTTTCACAACGTAACGTTTACGAGCATATATAGCGACTGGAACCGTCGAATTTACCGAAATTGCACATTATTGCCGAAGGCGCTGAGTAATATCTCTATATTGAACGGTGAACAGTTACCAATACTTGGACGCTGGAATTGTAAACCTGACCGTCAGCCGTTGTCATTCAAGCAAGGTGATATGATTAATATTGCAATAATTCTCATTTATGGCATTCAGGTTTGTTAAAAAATTACTCGGGAACTATTACAATGAACATTATTATAATTACTACATATTCTGAAATCGCCTCTATCAATAAATGAAAGTAATGTATAACGACAAATTTGGATTGAATTTTTTTAAATTTATTTTATGGATCAGATTATTGATCCCACTGTAGTGTAAAAAGAAAATCTTCCTATTACATAATCTGGTATAACTCTAATGAAAGAATGATAAAAAAAATATTGCAATTAGTATTTTTTAGAATTTACAATAGACTGAGTTTCCATGTATATTAAGGCTACCTTACATTTTCAAATAAAATGTTTGAAATATATAAACTCCAAATTGATTTTCATTGTTAAAGTCAATTAAGAAAAGAAAATTTGATTCTTAAAATGTGTAAATAACTCACACTTCTAAGCACTTAAGGTATACTCGTAAATAATAATAATAATAATAATAATAATAATAATAAATGTTTTTAATCCCAGCTTCCTGGACCATTATTACATAATTATGGATAGTAGCAAAAACCTTCAAATAATTCTTTATACTTCTTTGTCCCTTTTTAAAGTCTGACTATAGTTTTGACATTACAATTGCTTAATAGTGGCGTCAATACCAAAACTTGGTGTATTTTTCTATCGTAAAAATTAAAATAAACGTTTATGTATATTATTTAATTTGCAAGTTAGAAAGATTTTTTTTATAACTTATACCTAAACACCGTAAATACACCAAAAACAGTAAGCACAATGTCAACGAGTAAAACTCAATTATAAACAAACTTACACTATTTACTAATATTATTATGGGTGCATTATTTTATTTGTAGCATTTACCTACAATAAATAATTAATTGAATAATTGTAGGACGTCTAAATTAAATAACAAATAATTATCACTATTAAAAACTAGATAAGGTCTTATTTTCTAAAAAATTAATTCAAGATAATTTGTCACTCTTAAATAATTGGGACCCATAACTTAGCTGAATATGTTTTTTTATGGCGTTTCTTTTAATAGGTAATTTGTATTTAGTTCGTACACTTATACATCCATCTAATACCTAAATTTAATTTACATGTACATTTATGATACACGGTATTACTGAAAAACCAATGACCTAAAGGTGATAATTAATGTTTATAAATTTAAATAAGAAATCTATAGGTTTATTAAATAACTTGAAAGTTAATAAACTTGCTCATTTCCTTTGAGTATGCCATATAATCACCGGGAAAAACGAAGTAAACACATTATTAAAATGGGTGTATTAAAACAGCATTTATGACTTAAATGTTTACTACATTTATACACAGTATATTCAACATAGTACAACAACAAACTTAACTCAACATAATTAAATTAAAGCCACTATTCAGACATGATATAAATATTTTATATAAAAACATTTTTATTATGTAACGCAAGTGTAAGATGTTGGGTGTGTAAAAACCATTGAAATACTTATGATTGTTCATATACGATTCTTGTGTTATTTAATTTTAAAGTAGACTCCCGTAACCATTAGTAAGTTTAATCAAATTAGAGGAAAATGGTTATCCAATTGAACATTATGTTTTGTTAAAAGGGGTAAGACGTTTGATGTTGAGGGCTTGATGCAGATAAAAAACCATTAAGAGACTTCAAAGTGAAAATAATTGTTTTTATTTTATTACCAAAAATTTCATGTAAGCAAAGAAAGTGAACATTTTGTAAATGGTTTTTATAATAAAATATCGTTTGATTTATGTATATGTAGCGTCGATATGAACTGCAAAATGTAGCTGCCTCGATAAAAACAATTTACTCTTTGTTCAGAATAGTCATCAGTTTCATGACTAAAGTCATAGTCTGGGTTTTTTTTCTACTTATTGTTATTGGCTCTCGTATCAAAAATAAAATGTGACCCTACAATGTGATTATACTAATAGAATGATGTATATCAAATTATCTTGAAAAACAATTTCGTATTTGTAACATACGTACACAGTATACGCTCATATGACGGATTAACTGTGTTTTTAAATTAATTTTTGATTTTTTAGATTCACAAAAAACAAGTTTAAACGAAATTTCCCCCAAAATGTCTATCATATAAGATACTAAAATTAAATCCGTATATATATACTTATATTTTAAAACAAAATTTTAGATAGTCGATATAAATTTAAATTTCAGACTCTTTGTAATAAACTTCACATTATAATCTAACACGTTTGTAAAAGAGTAAGATTTGGGTTACATATCTTCTAGGAAAGAAAATACATTCATCTATAGAAACGTTTTTATTTACTATTACCAAGTAATTGGTAGCAAACATACTACAAAACTAAAATTAATAATAATTTTTTTACATTAATAAAATATTATATGAAAACCATGAAATTTAAATATATATATATATATATATAAATATCAATTAAATTTGTATTGCTTTTAAACGTGAAACAAAAATGTAATTAGCAAAATTCAGTACATTATTCTAAATAATAATAAATCCAGTATAAAATGATACTGGATTTAAAATAAATTGCCTATTGTATTGTCTATTGTATTGCCTTTATGGGTTATAGTAAAGGGTTGTTTTTATATTATATTTACTTTTGGATTTTGTGTACATCTCAATCCAGATTTTTACAAACAGAATAGAATGCCTTTACTATAATCCATTTTGTTATTACAAGTTTTAGGCTATAGATCATTTCAATTCAACTGCTTGCATACATTTAGAGAAACGGATTACGTAACTCAACGCCTTTGTGCAACAAATTTCCTACAATAAGGTGGAAAGAATTTTTGGGTGATTGTTGATATATGATTTATTTCGCGACTGGCACAACGCTATTGGTAACAGTTGTAGAGGAAATTGATCTTGGAAGATATATTCTTGACCAATTTCTGCCTTATGTAAATAATAGAGCAAGTAGAAGTTACGCGATATGTAGATATCTAGTTTTCTAAATCTTAAACTTTAAAATTATATAAAAATTTGTAAGGTATTTTCTAGTTAAAAGTTTTTTACAATAGTAAAATTAATTAATTGAAAAATGGTTTCTTGTAATATCCTGGTTAAGATATTTGAAATAATATACATTTATTGTACTCTATATTCAAAATTCTATCTTCAAGAATTAATAAATCTCTCAGAGTTAAGCGATATGTAACAACCTACTTTTTATTTTATTTTTTATTTGTGCATTAGTAAGGTCATATTTAAATTTGTAACATAATATTTTCTTGTGAAATATTTTTTTACAATAAACTCAAAATAATTGAAGAAAACTTTTCTTTTAATATCATAGTTATGAAATTAAAAATATTATAAATTTAGTGTAATGTACTTACAACTTTCAATATGTTATCTCTTATCTGTTAAACTACATTATATTAAAAACTAAATATCAAAACTTATGAAGAAGAAGAATAAAATAAAATGTTTATATATTTTCTTGTTAAATATATTTTCCAATAATGGAAGCAATATATCCAAGAATTCTTCCTTGTATGTTTATCGTCGTTACTTAATTAAATTAAGATACATTTTTGTGCTGATTGCGTACCTCTATTATTAACAACCGACAGTATTTTGTTGTAATTTCATAATAGTACGGAATTTTGTTTTATGAGATTTAGAAGATATAAGAAGTATATAATACGAATTATATTAGGTTGTGTAGAGTGTGTATCACATAAATTACTTTTATTTAATATTGCCTTTTGATTTAATTTATAGCGTCTACACCACATGGAATGTTCTTAAAATATACTTTCATGTGAGCAGTATCCCTCTTTATAGATGTTTTATTTCTTTTACCCTCTTTTATTACTCCTTACTGTAATATGCGTGAAATTGCACGACGTTTTTTGTAAGCTAGAGATATGCACTAAATAAAACATTAAAATATTTATTATGCATTAAAATATATTTCCAGTAGTATAATATAATTGTACATTATATATGTATTGAGGATAAGTTTACCGATTTTGAAGCAAACATTGCTATTTTTGAAGAATTACTACTCACAAACATGTTATTGATTATGTTCTTAAAATCAATTCTAAATGATTTTCTTCTATCAGACCTGTGAAGAAAATTAACAAATTAAAAAATAGAGTTATATCTCTAACACAGTCAAGTATATGTTAGATATTACTTATCATAACAACAGATGATTTGCATAATTATAGTAAAGGGTTAAAATAAAGGGTATCTAGTAAAGGGTAAAAAACAACAAAAGTGTTACAATAATATAGGTTTAAAAAAAGTTACATTCACATTAAGGAGTATTAAAAATATTATTATTATAAACAACGATTACATTTTGTCTGTCCGCAAGCAGTCTCTCCTGAAACGAGTGAATCCCGATAATGACGCTTGCATAATGTCCGGAATACAATAAATGCTCATTCAATTCTTTACCTACAAGTTAAAATAGCTGTTGTACGATATCTTTGTAACATAATTCTATATCCCTAAAAAGTATATTTTATATTTCATACATGACTTGAGGTGAGGTTAGGGGCAATGGGCGGGGCAAGAAGTGGTGGGAGGGGCAAGGGACGGGGCAAGATGTAGGGGAGGGGAAAGGGGCGGATAAATATATGAGGGGAAGAGGTAAGGGGCGGTGCAAGCGTGGAGGGTGAGAGGTAATGGGCAAGGCAATGGGTGATGGAGAGAGGCAAGCTTGGAACAGAGGGACAACGGCTGGGGTATGGGATGGGGATTGAAGTGACAGGAAGGGTCAAGGGGTGGGGCAAGAGGTAAGAAGGAGGGCAAGGGGCTGGGCATGCGCGGTAGGGGAGGGACGAAGAGCGGGGATAGAGGTGAGGAGTAGGGGAAAGGGGCGGTACAAGCGTGAAGGGGTGGGGCAAGAGGTGGGACAAGACTGATGTGAGAAGGAGGGACTAGGGGAAGGGAAAGCTCAATAGAAATAGTATTTGTTAATTTAAAAATAATTAAATTTGGAAATAAAACTAAAATTGAATACATCTCTTATTAAATAAACATTTCAAAAATCCGCATATTTTTTTTATTACTGATGATTTTTTAATGTGTGTAGTTGAAAATGTTTTGTATTTTTATTGTTTCATGCTACTTGCCATGCTATTATTTTACGTTGTTTATATTTGTATTTTGCTTACAAATGCAAGCAATCTATCAATGTCGCTCTAGGTAGTAGACTTTGTTATATCACAAGTTTATTTCAGGCAAAAACGGGCAATCTAACTCTCTTTTGTCCAAATTATTTTCCTTTTGCCATAATGAAACAGATAAAATGTTCTGAAGACGAAAACATTTCAAGAGTTCTAATTTAAAATCCCCAGTTGCCTTGTTGCAAGCAACTAATTCTAAGGTAGCTCGTTTAGTTATAACTGTACTTGGTTCGAATTTGTTCACCAAACAACCGCTCTCTAAATAACTTTAAGCCGTATTACCGCACTATAGGGCAACAGAGAAATATGTGGTGCAATGGTCGAAGTTTAACTTACAAAGTACCAGGTCGCTATAAGCAACCAATTGGTTTTAAGTATCGGTAGTAAATATTTTGTTTGGACATTTTTACCTAATTTTTTATTAAATTCAGTAGTGAAAGAGATTATAGTTATTATATATTTTGAGTTGTATCATTCAAGAGTAGAAAGTCTTGTTTTTCGTAATACGTATATTATATTATGTAGTTCCAACCGGTGTTGGAATCCCCTATATTTTCTATGAGCTTATGTGGTAATAAAAAACCATTTTTAGGCCTACTTTACAATGTAATCTTAATAATTTATTAAAATGTTTTCATATGTTGTAAAACCTATTTCAATTAATTTTAACTTGAAGTAAATGATACCAATATAATTGATTTAGGTGAAAGGGTCAAAGCTTTTGTAAAAAAATGCAATTATTAAGGGAAAATATCTATTACAAGTTTCCCACCATGCTTGAATTTTCTCAGAAATATCTTACGGAAAAGAATCATAAAAAAAGTGTTCCTATACACGGCGAAGGGTATTGAGAAAACGTGATAACTGATATCAGTAAATAAATTGTTGCATAAAAGAATTTTAAATTATGATAATGGAATTGGGTAATATATTATCCATTTCACAGTACACCTGCATGGAAATTAAATATCGCTGCATGAATAAGATGGAAAGTTACATTTTTAAAATTAACTCTGAAAAATATAATTTATTTAATACGTCTAAGTGATTTTTTTTTAAATTATGCATCCTATATTGTTACCCTTTATTCCGTTTACCTATATATTTATTCCTTAAATTGAAATGTCTGGTTTAAGCCAAAACCAAACCAATTCAATTTATCTATTTCTTTAATACAATATAAACCACTCTTATTCCAAAATATGGTTTCCTTCACGCTTGAATCTAATAATACTTTTATGTTTTTTATATCTTTTTTAAAACCGTTCAATAGTTATCGTGCAACACACAACAATAATTAATAACAATATATGATTATTTTCTCATAAGTATGTATGTTCTACTTCTTTTAAACTGACTATGTAACATTCCCGAAACCAAATAACCAAAAGTTTAAGTCTCACATAAATATGAGGTCTCAAATATTACATAATAATTTTCATAAATACATATTTAAAATATTCAATAAATATATGTCTATCTAAAAATGTATAATTTTCATTAACGATATTAAAAAAAAAAATTATATGTCCAACGTAAATATTATCTTATTTACCTATAAAATATCAAGAAAAATCATAGTGTACAAATATGTTATGAGTAAAGAAAATACACTAAAATAACTGTTAAGTAATGTTTTTATTCCGATATAATTTACTTATTTTTATTTAAATTGACTGACTAATTTACCAATATCAATTATGCTAAAAGTTAAGTTTTATCAAATATCACATGACTATTTTTAATAAAATCTCATTTAAAATATACATTACACATGAATAAATGTAAAAATGCATATTTTCAGCCTGCATACTTTTTCTTAAATTCAATGTCCAACGTAAATGTTATTTTATTGATGAATGAAGTATCTTGCAAACTGTAATTTAAAAAAAAAATATGTAATAAGCCAAATATTATATTTAACATTTATCTAGACAATTTAGATGGTAAAAATAAAATATTTTATTATGTACTTGCATTCATCATTGCTTAGTTAGATAATGTCTTTCTGATATATTTTTTTAAGGTCATACATAACTATAAGTGAAGACTCTCAGGAAATACTTTTAAGATTGTACACATACACACACACACACACACACACACACACACACACACACACACACACACACACACACTGCCGCGCTCCGCCTCGGGGTCGTGGGTCCGTACGCCGACTCTTTTGCAGCAGCTGCACTTACCACACTCCGCTCCCTCTTTACGCGAATTTAAGATTCTTTGTTCCCTTTTTGGAACACTATTTATCACGAACTCTTAAACTCGCTGTACGATCACCACCGACTGGGCGAACCACCTTTCTTCTCAGAGCAAGCGCGGGCAAGGCCAAGATGCTCACTTTTACTTTTTTGAATCAAAGATTTTGCAACTCTTGGCTCTAATAAGTATGAGTTTGTCCTCATAAACTTACTAACTTTTAATTTACGCAAAATTCCCTGAATTTTATCTCAATGCTCGATTTTTTGACTCTTTTTTAAGATTAACACTCTCTCTCTCCAAGGTCGTGCCTTTTGGGAGAAATCGGCTCTTAAGTTCTGATGATAACTTTTAAAATTTTCAAATTATATTACCAGAGCACATATATAAGATTTATGTTTAAACAAGGTTAATAGCACATACAGAATGGATATATATTGAAAACACAACAAAATTTAGAAATGAATTATTTATATATTCTTTTCTCTTTAGCACAGAAAAATGTTAACTTCAAAAACTTTTTAAATAACACCAAACAATTTGGTTAAACAACAACACAACTATTTATTTATTTGACAAAATTTATCAATGTAATATTTTCTATATTCTAATCAAAATAAAAACGCTTGACTTTTCAGACAGAACCACAAACAGTTTTTCCTGTACTGAAAAAGTCGTATTTAATTATTAATTATTTTCAACACCAAAGCAGAGGTTTAAAAATGAATTTAATTTTTAATAATTCCCCTAATGACGTTATATTTGAAATGAAGTTAATATTTGCGAATTATTCCTTAAGTATAAGATACCTTCACACTTTATTAAAAGTTCTAGTTGGATTTGGAATTTGTTGTATAATTAGGCTGATGTTGATTTGATGTTTTCGATCCAGAGTCTGTAAGCTGCTATGTAGTTGAATGCTGGTCTCGAATTCTTCTAAGTTGCCTTGAAGTTCGATTAGAGTTGAAATTATTCTAACTCCAGTTAAGTAGAGTGACAGTTGAATTTTCCTCTCAGCTCAGAGTCGGTTGCAGAAGAAACGTCCACTTCGCGTCGATTCCAAATCAAAAGTGTCCTTCTTTCGAAAGACAAATTACGGTCTCCCTTTCAGTGGGAATTAATCCACTTTCTGGAGCCAATTTTCCTCCCTTTTAGGGAAAAAGGTATTTTCTTCATATTATGTGTTTTCAGGCCCTTTTGGTCTGAAATATTTACACTATATTTTTTATTAGTCATATTTTTTGACTAATGAATAGTTTTCTTCTTTTATTATTAATTAAAACACCTTTTAATTAATAATTAATTGTATTTATTCTTCAACGTTATCTGTGATCCAAGTTGGCAATATGATGTTTTAAACTTTGGATTCCGGCTGAGGATGCGCACGCCACTTTTCATGTTTTTGCAAGAAAATCTCTACTTTGTTCGTTTTTTCGTTCAACTCGCTATAACTTTCGAACGCTCGAACCGATTTTAAAGTTCCTTTCGGATTCTTCTTCCTATCCATCTTGTGGGTCTTGTGGAACTTGATTCATCGCTCTACTACGCTTCGTTCGCGAGTTATCGCCCTTTTCCCGAAATTCGAATTTTCTCCTTTTCAAATTTTGAGATAAGTCCTTTCTCAAAATTCTTTTGACGAAATCTTGTTCCTCTTCTACTACGACGAAAAACTATGTTTGTACTTTTCCCATAACTCGTTTGGTTTTTGAGTTATACGTCCTTGAAGTCCCAAAGTTTTTACCGTAGTAGTTTTTGTTCATAAAACCCCCCCATTATATATTATTACTTCTGCTTTGATGTTTTACAATTTTACATACTAGATAGCTATAATTACCATGTTACTTTACCCCTTTAACTTTTAATTTAACCGCTTTTGGGCTTTGAAGTTTTACGTTTTGTAATTATTATATCTCCCTTATTTTATTCTCAAATTTGATTCTAAGTACATATTATTGTGCCCTATTGTGGTCTCTACAATAGTACTTATTATTATTTTTTAAATAATCCCCCCTTCAACTCAAAAATTCCAAAAAACTCCCCAAGAATGACTTTCTAAGTCCATTTTCACCTGTTAATTATTATTAATTCATATTTCTTATTTAGGATTATTATTAGTTCCCCTCTGAGTTATGACTCTACGTTTTTTGAATTTTGAATTTAAGTTTTTTCCAAATTTTAGGTTTTTGAGCCCCTATAAAAACTTGAATAACTTTTTTGTTTTAATTGCTTTTAAATTTATTCTTCGTTATTATTAATCGGTTGATTCTACTGAACATTAATTTATTTTAATAATTTAGTATTTTAATAAAATAAGAAACAAGACAGAGCGACTGTACACGAACCAACATGCAGTGTTCAACACCTGTTGCCGTGACGTCATCGTCCCTCCTCGTCTCCCATCTACATGGCTTTATCGCGGGAATTTAAACTGTTTTAAGTTTACTTGAGACTTTTGGCTTTTCCCAAACCGTCTCAACACACACACACACACACACACACTGCCACGCTGCGCTTCTCTACGTGAGTGGGTTCGAGTAGGGTTCTTCTTGCCCCCCGTTGGAACGCCACTTGTCACGCTTCTTCTCTTCGGTACTTCACGAATTTAAAATTCTTGTTCCCTTTTTTGGAACACTATTATCACGAACTCTTAAACTCGCTGTACGATCACCACCGACTGGGCGAACCACCTTTCTTTTCAGAGCAAGCGCGGGCAAGGCCAAGGTGCTCACTTTTACTTTTTTAAATCAAAGATTTTGCAACTCTTGGCTCTAATAAGTATGAGCTTGTCCTCATAAACTTACTAAATTTTAATTAACGCAAAATTCCCTGAATTTTATCTCAATGCTCGATTATTTAACTCTTTTAATATTAACTCTCTCTCTCTCCAAGGTCGTGCCTTTTGGGAGAAATCGGCTCTTAAGTTCTGATGATAACTTTTAAAATTTTCAAATTATATTACCAGAGCACATATATAAAATTTATGTTAAAACAAGGTTAATAGCATACACAGAATGGATATATATTAAAAACACAACAAAATTTAAAAATGAATTATTTGTATATTATTTTCTCTTTTGCACAGAAAAATTTTATATTCAAGAACTTTTTTAATCACACAAACAATTTAATTGAACAATAACACAACTATTTATTTATTTGACAAAATTAATTAATGTAATATTATCTATAAATTAAACAAAAATAAAACGCTTGACTTTTCAGACAGAACCACAAACAGTTTTTCCTGTACTGAAAAAGTCGTATTTAAATTATTAATAATTTTCAACACCAAAGCAGAGGTTTAAAATGAATTTAATTTTTAACAATTCCCCTAATGACGTTATATTTGAAAAGAAGTTAATATTTGCGAATTATTCCTTAAGTATAAGATACCTTCACACTTTAATAGAAGTTCTAGTTGGATTTGGAATTTGTTGTATTATTAGGATGATGGTGATGTGATGTTTTCTATCCAGAGTCTGTAAGCTGCTATGTAGTTGAATGCTGGTATCGAATTCTTCTAAGTCGCCTTGAAGATCGATTTAAAGTTGAAATTATTCTAAGTCCAATTAGTAGAGTGACAGTTGAATCTTCCTCTCAGCTCAGAGTCAGTTGCAGAAGAAACGTCCTATAAGCGTCGATTCCAAATCAAAAGTAACCGTCTTTCGACGGTTAAATCTCGGTCTCCCTGTCAGTGGGAATTAATCCACTTTTCTGGAGCCAATTTTCCTCCCTTTTTGGGAAAAAGGTATTTTCCATATATTATGTGTTTTCAGGCCCTTTTTGTCTGAAATATTTACACTATATGTTTTATTAGTCCTATTTCTTGACTAATGAATAGTTTTCTTCCTTAATTATTAATTAAAACACCTTTTAATTAATAATTTATAGTATTTTTTCTTTAACGTTATCTTTGATCCAAGTTGGCAGTATGATGTTTCCGACTTTAGACTCAGCTTGAAGATGCGCGCGCCACTTTTCATGTTTTTGCATGAAAATCTCTACTTTTGACGTTTTTTCGTTCAACTCGCTATAACTTTCGAACGCTCGAACCGATTTTAAAGTTCCTTTCGGATTCTTCTTCCTTTCCATCTTGTGGGTCTTGTGGAACTTGATTCATCGCTCTACTACGCTTCGTTCGCGAGTTATCGCCCTCTTCCCGAAATCTGATTTTTCCTCTTTTCAAATTTTGAGATAAGTCCTTTATCAAAATTCTTTTGAAGAAAACTTGTTCCTCTTGTACTACGACGAAATACTATGTTTTCACTTTTTACATAACTCGTTTGGTTGTCGAGTTATTCGCCTTTGAAGTCCTTAAGTTTGTGTCGTATGAGTTTATGTTCATAAAAACCCCCCCATTATGTATTATTACTTCTGCTTTGATGTTTTACAATTTTACTTACTAGATACATATAATTATCATGTTACTTTACCCCTTTAACGTTTAATTTACCCGCTTTTGGGCTTTGAAGTTTTACGTTTTGTAATTATTATATCTCCCTCATTTTAATTTCAAATTTGAATCTAAGTACATATTATTGTGCCCTATTGTGGTCTCTTCAATTGTACTTATTATTATTTATTAATTTATCCCCCCTTCAACTCAAAAATTCCAAAAAAACTCCCCAAGAATGACTTTCTAAGTCCATTCTCACCTGTTTATTATTATTAATTCATATTTTTTATTTATGATTATTATTAGTTCCCCTTTGAGTTATGACTACGTTTTTTGAATTTTGAATTTACGTTTTTTCCAAATTTTAGGTTTTTGAGCCCCTATAAAAACTTGAATAACTTTTTTGTTTTAATTACTTTTAAATTTATTCTTTGATATTCTTAATCGGTTGATTCTACTGTACATTAATTTATTTTAATAATTTAATATTTTAATGAAATAAGAAACCAGACAGAACGATTGTACACGATTCAACATGCAGTGTTCGACACCTGTTGCCGTGATGTCATCGCTCCCCCTCGTCCCTCATCCACTAGGTTTTATCGCGGGAATTTAACTTGTTTTAAATGGACTTGAGACGTTTGGCTTTTTCCAAACCGTCGCAATATGCCCCCTTGAACTAAAATTTTCGGTTAAAATGAAAAAATTCCTATTTTTCATTTTTTTAAAAAACTAAAATTTTAGTATTAAACCCCTTTTTCGACATATTACAGTTCATATTAACTATTTATTTATCATCTCCATTAATCATCATCATAAAATTTGACATATTAACCTAACAATTTATATAAACATATATATTTATATTTAAAAAACATCTCCTCCATCATTTCATATATTTATGTTCAAAACACATTTTATTCATTATAGTATAATATTTATATATTCAAAACACATGTTATTTATTATGGTATACATACAAATTTGCTTAATCGTTCTTTCTAGTCCATTACAGCCGTTTCATCTAAACGTCCTTGCTGTAAATAAACACATTATCACACACAAAACATATTACATTTATATAAGGAATAATTCGTCTTATTTGATTATAATTATCTGCTTTGGTTGAATTTAAAACTATGCCCTACATATATATAAAGTACTTGGTAACTACAACGCTTACTATCCTAATTGCAGTTAAAAAGAAAAAATATTTATGCTATTGGAAATTTCCCTTTAATAAAAAACAAAACAGTACTCATTTAAACATCCATTCATTCTTATCCCCCTCGGCTAATTTGTTGAACACGCAGTCTGTCAATATTGGTTAATCGACGTCCGGTTCCCCACTTCACCTCCTCGTCTATACTTTGTTTATTCAGGTGCGGCCTGCAGATGCGTGCTACCGCTATGCTCCTGACCTTGTACACTTAGTAATTTATTCGGGACTTTTCCTGTTATTCACTGACCTAGGTTACATTCTTTTAACCAGCTGACAGTCCGTTATTTCCCTTTTACCTCACTCGCTTCTACACTTTACATATTACAACTTTTTAAACATTTACAATTTATACAATTTATTTATGAAATTTCTTACGTTCTATTTATATCTCCTTAGTCCTTCACATTTAATTATTACTTTCCCTTCGGGTCTCCCTTCTCTCATCTTACACTTCGTAGAATTTTTGAATTTAACTTTCTTCTTCCAATACCTTAAATTTCGTCCATTTTGTCTTCTTTCCGGATCCGCCATCTTGTTTATAGCTCTCCTTTCTTTCCCGTCTCTGGCGTCGAATCTGTCTTGTGTAAGTTCTGAATCGTTTTCGGAGTTATTTTGCAAATTTTCGTCGTATTTTATTATTTTATTATTTTCGTCGATTATTGCCTTTGGCACATTTTTATTTCCTTTATTCTCCACTTCTTTCAGCCCTTCATCTTTATTAATTAATTGGTTACCTTTATCCCACGCTTTTAACAGCACTTCATCATTATTAAAATTTGCATTTTTCCTCTTCGTCGATTCACTCCTTGCACTTAACTTGCTTCTTCGCTTTTGACCACTTTCTGATTTGTCACTACTCGGTCTAGACACGTCCTTTGCTTTTGGTTTTATGTCTACCGGCGTTTTTGTAGACAACGTATAAGCCCCTGATACTCGCTTATACGAATTTGAGCCTCCTTTATTCGCAGCTGACGACTCTACCATTTTACCGGTTTCGCCGCCATCTTGATGTTCGTTCTGCGCGTTTTTATTGCTCAATCTTGATCTCCTATTCTCCGCTTTTCTAAGCACTTCTCTATTATTGATTTTTTCAAAAAACTAGCTCACCCTATTCGTACACTCTTTGTCACCTCCAGTATAGTCACATTCCAGTCTAGACACGTCCTTTGCTTTTGGTTTTATGTCTACCGGCGTTTTGGTAGACAACGTATAAGCCCCTAATACTCGCTTATACGAATTTGAGCCTCCTTTATTCGCAGCTGACGACTCTACCATTTTACCGGTTTCGCCGCCATCTTGATGTTCGCTCTGCATGTTATTTTCGCTCAATCTTGATTTATTTTCTTTAAGAAAATCTACAACAATAAAATCATTTTCCTTTACCAGTTGTAGGAAACCCTTTTCCATATTAATTCGACTTCGATATTTGCACATTAAATCACAACCCATTATCATTTTGCTTTCCAGCTTTGGTACCACCATAAATACCCCTCTTATTGACTGGTTATTTATTCTAATCTCCAATAATGCCTGTAATTTAATCTTCTGTCGCTGGCTTTTTATCGCTGTCACCATTTCCGTATTTACAACTGGTAATTCCATGATTTTATCGTTCCTCCTTTTAAGCACTTGTTTATAAAAATCCTCTTGAACACAGGACATCTGAGCTCCGGTGTCAATGGACATATTTACTTTTATATTTTCGATTTCTATCCCTATTTCCGGACATTTTTCGTAAACTTCACTATTTAAAATTTTATTATCTCTTTCCTCCATTAAATCTTCCTTAATTTCTGTGTTTAAAATCCCCAATTTAATTTTATTTATTTTCAGATCCCCCCTTTTATGTTTGCTAAATTTGGTTTTATCGTCGATCTCAATTCCGTTTGTATTATCCTTTTTCTGCCAAAAAGTTTGCCTTGAGATCTCGTATTTTAGTTTTTTGTGACCTTGGGCGGGAATTTTTGGTTTGAAGGACCAGGGTTTTGAGGTATCTGTGGTTGAGGTTTATTCTGGGTTTGACCATAGGATCTAGGGTTAGGGTTTTGGGATGGTTTTGAGTAGTCTTGATTCCTTTGCCTGAAATTTTGATCTCTCTGTGGTCCGTCCCTCCTTTCGAAACTATCTGGTCGGCGAACTTCTCTCGTCATTCCGTCTACGTTTTCTATTGTCCTCAAAAACTTAATGGCGTCCTCCAAATGCTCACTAGCCCTACCAATACACGCTAATTGAACTTTTTGGTCGAAATGCCTCATTAGTTGGTATATAAGGAACTCTTCCGGAATTTTGGGTTCCAAATATTCGGCCTTTCGCACCATTTTACAAAAATAATCGACCCTACTCATATTTCCGTTAGGATTATATCTATGGTTTTCTATCTGATTCCTAACTACTTGTTGCGTTTGATAACCCCAATAATGCTCTAAAAATAACAATTTAAACTGGCTATATTCTTCTGTATCTCGCTTGATTATTTCCCACCACTCCATGGCAGCTCCTTTCAATTTTTTCTCCACTACTTTCAATTTATTACTTTCTTCCATGACGGGATTTATTTCTTGGAATACCTCCTCAATTTGTTTCAAAAATTGCACAGGATTATCTCTTGAATTTCCCCAAAATTCTATAGTTTTTGATTCTAAATTTGCCTTATCCAAATAAATTATATTTTTAGCATTACCACCGGTTTCTTTAATTTTAGCAACTTCCCTAATTTTAACTTCTAATTTTTTAACTTTCTCCCCAATTTCTATAGTCGACTTTCCCTGTTCCTTTAAACTGTCCGTCATTTTTTTAATTTCCCCTACGCACTCTTCCACTTTTTCCTCACAAGTTTCTATTCGCCTCGTATTTTCGGCCATATTACTATCTATAGATTCCTTAATTTCCTCCATATATTTCCCTATTTCCTGTTTTCGGGCGTCTTCCCTTTGGATACGTTTCGTTTCCATTTCTTCCTCTCTCTTCATCCTCTCTTCTCTCTCCTGCTTCCATCTTGCTTCCATTTCTTCTCTCTCCTGCTTCCGTTTGTTTTCTGCTTCCTCATCTCTCTTGCTCCATTTGGCATCCAAATCTTCTTTTTCCTTCTTCCGTAATTCCTCCATCTGGATCCACTTGGCCTCCATCTCCTCCTTCTCTTGCTTCCTTTTGGCTTCCAATTCTTCGTCTCTCTTGCTCCATCTTGCTTCCATTTGGATCTGCTTGGATTCCATCTCTTCTTTCTCCTTGTTTTTCTCGATTCTTTCTTCTATTCTTCTTATTTGTTCGTTGTCTTCCTTCTCCTTTTCTTTTCTCTCTTGTTCCGCTTTGTCCTGTTCCCTCTCTTGCTTTCTTCTATCCTCCATTTGGTTCAGGTACCTCACCATTTTCTGCATTTCCGTCTCCTGTTCCTTTGAACCCTCCTGTTTTGCTGGATCTTTCGCTGGTCCCATTTTCACTTCACTTATTCACTTGCTTTTATTTATTAAAAAATTTAAATTTCGGTTTAATTTGGACTCTACTTTTAATTATTATTATTTTTGCAATTTAGTTTATTTTTCGTTGTAATTACCAGCACAACTTATTACTAACACACATGTACATATAAATTATATCAGAACTTAAGATATTCTCGTTCGTATGAAACACTGAAAAATTCAAAATTTTGAAAATTTGTTCCAAAACTTTGCTTTTTCGTGCTCCACGCTATTGGGCGCCACTTGCCACGCTGCGCTTCTCTACGTGAGTGGGTTCGAGTAGGGTTCTTCTTGCCCCCCGTTGGAACGCCACTTGTCACGCTTCTTCTCTTCGGTACTTCACGAATTTAAAATTCTTGTTCCCTTTTTTGGAACACTATTATCACGAACTCTTAAACTCGCTGTACGATCACCACCGACTGGGCGAACCACCTTTCTTTTCAGAGCAAGCGCGGGCAAGGCCAAGGTGCTCACTTTTACTTTTTTAAATCAAAGATTTTGCAACTCTTGGCTCTAATAAGTATGAGCTTGTCCTCATAAACTTACTAAATTTTAATTAACGCAAAATTCCCTGAATTTTATCTCAATGCTCGATTATTTAACTCTTTTAATATTAACTCTCTCTCTCTCCAAGGTCGTGCCTTTTGGGAGAAATCGGCTCTTAAGTTCTGATGATAACTTTTAAAATTTTCAAATTATATTACCAGAGCACATATATAAAATTTATGTTAAAACAAGGTTAATAGCATACACAGAATGGATATATATTAAAAACACAACAAAATTTAAAAATGAATTATTTGTATATTATTTTCTCTTTTGCACAGAAAAATTTTATATTCAAGAACTTTTTTAATCACACAAACAATTTAATTAAACAACAACACAACTATTTATTTATTTGACAAAATTAATTAATGTAATATTATCTATAAATTAAACAAAAATAAAACGCTTGACTTTTCAGACAGAACCACAAACAGTTTTTCCTGTACTGAAAAAGTCGTATTTAAATTATTAATAATTTTCAACACCAAAGCAGAGGTTTAAAATGAATTTAATTTTTAACAATTCCCCTAATGATGTTATATTTGAAAAGAAGTTAATATTTGCGAATTATTCCTTAAGTATAAGATACCTTCACACTTTAATAGAAGTTCTAGTTGGATTTGGAATTTGTTGTATTATTAGGATGATGGTGATGTGATGTTTTCTATCCAGAGTCTGTAAGCTGCTATGTAGTTGAATGCTGGTATCGAATTCTTCTAAGTCGCCTTGAAGATCGATTTAAAGTTGAAATTATTCTAAGTCCAATTAGTAGAGTGACAGTTGAATCTTCCTTTCAGCTCAGAGTCAGTTGCAGAAGAAACGTCCTATAAGCGTCGATTCCAAATCAAAAGTAACCGTCTTTCGACGGTTAAATCTCGGTCTCCCTGTCAGTGGGAATTAATCCACTTTTCTGGAGCCAATTTTCCTCCCTTTTTGGGAAAAAGGTATTTTCCATATATTATGTGTTTTCAGGCCCTTTTTGTCTGAAATATTTACACTATATGTTTTATTAGTCCTATTTCTTGACTAATGAATAGTTTTCTTCCTTAATTATTAATTAAAACACCTTTTAATTAATAATTTATAGTATTTTTTCTTTAACGTTATCTTTGATCCAAGTTGGCAGTATGATGTTTCCGACTTTAGACTCAGCTTGAAGATGCGCGCGCCACTTTTCATGTTTTTGCATGAAAATCTCTACTTTTGACGTTTTTTCGTTCAACTCGCTATAACTTTCCAACGCTCGAACCGATTTTAAAGTTCCTTTCGGATTCTTCTTCCTATCCATCTTGTGGGTCTTGTGGAACTTGATTCATCGCTCTACTACGCTTCGTTCGCGAGTTATCGCCCTTTTTCCGAAATTCGATTTTTCTTCTTTCCAAATTTTGAGATAAGTCCTTTCTCAAAATTCTTTTGACGAAATCTTGTTCCTCTTCTACTACGACGAAAAACTATGTTTGTACTTTTCCCATAACTCGTTTGGTTTTTGAGTTATACGTCCTTGAAGTCCTAAAGTTTGCATCGTATGAGTTTATGTTCATAAAAACCCCCCCATTATGTATTATTACTTCTGCTTTGATGTTTTACAATTTTACATACTAGATAGCTATAATTACCATGTTACTTTACCCCTTTAACGTTTAATTTAACCGCTTTTGGGCTTTGAAGTTTTACGTTTTGTAATTATTATATCTCCCTTATTTTATTCTCAAATTTGATTCTAAGTACATATTATTGTGCCCTATTGTGGTCTCTACAATAGTACTTATTATTATTTTTTTAAATAATCCCCCCTTCAACTTAAAAATTCCAAAAAACTCCCCAAGAATGACTTTCTAAGTCCATTTTCACCTGTTAATTATTATTAATTCATATTTCTTATTTATGATTATTATTGATTCCCCTTTGAGTTATGACTCTACGTTTTTTGAATTTTGAATTTAAGTTTTTTCCACTTTTTAGGTTTTTGAGCCCCTATAAAAACTTGAATAACTTTTTTGTTTCAATTGCTTTTAAATTTATTTTTCGATATTATTAATCGGTTGATTCTACTGAACATTAATTTATTTTAATAATTTAGTATTTTAATAAAATAAGAAACAAGTCAGAGCGACTGTACACGAAACAACATGAAATGTTCAACACCTGTTGCCGTGACGTCATCGTTCCTCCTCGTCCCCCATCTACATGGCTTTATCGCGGGAATTTAAACTGTTTTAAATTGGCTTGAGACTTTTGGCTTTTCCCAAACCGTCTCAGTGTGAACATAAATACATACATACATATAGAGAGACTTTGATGAATTGTTTAAAGTAAATATAATGATACGAACACATAACTTGAATAGAGTGTAAAATATTACGACATATCTTTGGTTGTTAGAAAAAGAAAATAGCGCCATTAATCCAGTGACCACTTTATCTAGGTGACAACGAACATGATACTACAACAAATTTTCTTCACGCCATTGGAAGAAAATAATATTTACTTTGAACCCACCTGTGCCTCTTTTTAATTCATTGTTTATATAGTTCAATATTTAGTTCAAACAAAGGAATTAATCGATAATTATTAAATCACATTTTTTTTTTACAATAAACGTAATATCAAGTAATCAAATGCTAAAAAAAAATATATTTTATGCCGTGGATAAATACAGCAATTTAATTATGTCTTATTTATTTACAAGCAAGTTATGCAATTGTTTACTATTTTGTTTTATTATTAAATTGGAACGTTTGAGAGTATTTAAATAACAATTTTTTGTATTTATTTTCATGGAACCAGCCGAGGGTTTTCAAATCATTGACAATCATCCGTAAAACAGTAAATTATTAATAAATAATTTTTTATTATATTATCCTTACTTAACCCATTTGAGTACCATTTGAAGACCCATTTGAAAATATTTAAAATTGAATATAATACACATGCAAGTTACCAAAAACACCAAAATTTTCTGAGGTCACAGATCGAAAATAGAAGGAGGTTAATTCTGTACAACTTTCACATTAACTAAATCGGTCTTACATAATTTGTTTTTATTGTTGAATTTGATGTATTTTTATGAAATTGTCTGCAAAATGATTTATTAATAAATCAATAATTTAAGCTGTTAGAACGTAAATCATAACAAGTCGACTACGTGGCGTTCAAAACTTAGGATTGCTGCCAAAAAAATTACGGATTATTAATTTATAAAAATATATATTTACAATTTACTAATACATGATTTAGTATATACAAGATACTAAAACCTAAAAGGAAATGCTTGTACCAAATATACAAAAAGGTATCAATAACTCTCTTCTAAAATTAAACAAAATAAAACTATAAAACCTATGTACAAGATGACTACATACCGTAGGAAATAAAGACGATTTTCACAGATAAATACGAGGATACTCTTCATTGACTTCATGTTTTATAAAATATATTTTACATATAATACATTTATTGTAACAATTGATTTATTATTGAACTATAACACAAATAACTAGGTACTGTTGTGAAAATCAACGTGTAGTTGTTAAAGAAAACATGCATGAGTGTAATATTATTTTTTAAATAAACTATTTACTGTATTTAAATTATTACATAACTGGGTGAACTATTGTTTGGTTTCGTTATACTATTCAGAATATATTAAATATAATTTTGATATATTTTACCCCAGTTTAATTATCTTTTAAAGTTTAATTTGTTCATTCACTATATTGACTTTTTTTTGTCATTGAAATCCTCGATAATATTCAGGCGATGGTTTCCCTATAATTTGGATTTTTTTTTAGTAATAAGTTTTTGTTTGCATAACAGTCAAAATATTTTCAGTTTTTTTTTAATTTATTAAGACTCACTGCTTTACTTACATCGTTTATATTTAGATATAATATATATATATATATATATATATATATACATATTTATTTATTTAGTATAGATAGTATAAATATTTAGAATACTATTTTTTATTGACATGAACGTAAACTAACAAAATATTCGATAATATGTCATTATAATATTATACTCTATATTTAAGGTTTTAAACAATATAGTCTATAATAAAATATCATATATTTCTTAATTATTAAAATTTTTAGTATTTGAAGTTTTAGTTCGTATTTAGGTTTACCTTAATACTAAAGAATTACGTCAATTTAGTTTTCTAAATAAGATAACAATGTGTTTTGCAATAAACTACTGTATATAATTGTGGAATGTAATACTCTATTCTCAGCTAACTATGTTATGTACATTATAGATTTCCTTAATATACAATAGTGAATTTATTTCTTTGTTTTTGTAATGGAAAGAAAAAATAATAAGGTCAAGTCTACCTTTGCGTCGACGTAATGGCACAGTTTTATATAATCCATTGTCTTGGAAGGAATATTATACTTCACTGTAAATAACTACTCTTCGCTTTCATTGTAACATATGAATTTCTCAAAGGTCATAAATTATATGTTGTTTGTTAATATTGTGTTGTTCTTTTAATAAAATCAATAGTATCTCAAGTTTTTTATTCACTAAAATTAATATTTCCGATGGTCTTAAACGTTTTGTTAAGTTGAAGACAATTTAATAATATCTGGTCAATTAACGTGCACATGCTAGGTCAAATTTAATCTGAACATTTTGTGAAACTTTCACAAAATTTATTCCGATTTACGAGGAATAAATATAGTAACATATAGTCCCAAATATTATATGACCTTTGTAAGAACATTGTAGAATATTTCAAAAAATATGTTGGAGATACAGATAGGATTAACATATAAAATTCATAACATTAACTTTTAATTTTCTTCGAATGACAAATGACAAATGCAATCAATTTTTAATTTTATTGATTTTAATATTGTGTCAGTATTTCAACAATATTTATTTAAATTTAAAACATAACTCAAACTAGAACATTTTAATTATTATTATATAAAGAACATCATATTATTTAAATGTATTTTATTTATCAAGAATAGTATAATAAATTCTATATATTTCATAAATATACTTAACAAAACTATAACAAGAAATTGGAAATAGGAAGACAACTCAGTCTAATAACTTGCATTATATATCTACTACAATGAATATCTAAAGCAAACGATGAAAATATTGGGGAATTTTTTATACTATAAAAAAGATAACATTTGAAAGAAAACATGAATTTTATAGTTGTTGTTAACATTGTAAATTCAATTTTATCTATTTCATTTGAGCACTTTTTTCCAAAAAACAATTTTTTTTCCAGTTGATTAAAGAGGATTATTATATATTTGGTAGGTATACGGAATATATTTAATTTTGGGGGCTCGATTTGGTGGGACAGTTACTACTTTCGTTTAGAAAATGAAAGTAACCTATTTCAAATCCTGATATAGCTAAAGAATTTATAAGGGCTTTTACTACCACATTATTTATCTGTTTTAAAAATCAATGGAATAATGTATTGTGCCATTTCGAATATATATATATATATATAAATATATATATATATATATATATATATATATATATATATATATATATATATATATATATATATATATATATATATATATGTATATATATACATATATATTTCAAATGATAATAGTTGTGGTAAATATAATAGATTTGTGAAATATTATAATCAGAAAATATTTTATAAACGCTAGTTTAAATTACTGAACAATTTACATTTTATTTTAGAAACAGATTTTTACAAGTAATTATAACAATTTTGCAAAATATTTAATTTTTGTTTTTGTAGGCTGAAACTCATAACAGAAGGTGTTTCAACATGTTGAAATACAGTATTTACTATCATAAAGAAAACACCGTAATTGCTCTTTAAATGGATCATTGATACGCAACATACAAAATGTTATTATTTTCTAAATGAAATGATTAATATAAAAAAATTCCTTTTCACTTATTAATCAAATGATATAAAATTTTAATAAACCATATCCTATTTGATATTTTTAATGGTAGTGAAATGACTACAATAGTATAATTTTTTTAACGATTCCGTTTTAACTTTAAAAGAATCAAACCTATAAATTTAAATTTCACATGTTGCGATGTGTGGGGAAAGTAGTTTCCATAATATATATTTGGATAAATGTTTGATTTAAATAAACATGGTAAAGTGTAATGGTAATTGTATTACATGGCATCATATAGTACTACTGCGTGTCCCTCCAAAAATGTTACGATAGCTAATCGTTACTATTGAAATATTAAAAAGTTAATAGTTGGGAAAATAATCATTATTGTTGGTTTTAAAATCTACATACCAAACTAGAAAGTAGTTTTCAACACAGTTTTTCCGTTAATGTTTTTTGTGGGGCTATTGATAAGCAAATGATTGAACCATTAATTTTTTTAAAGTTGCCTTACGGGAAACGAGTATTTAATTCAGTTATTTTAGTTGATACAACGAATATTGTGACCCCCACCTCATCTTATGGACTTTCTTCTGGGATATAAATTATCACCGCAAAAGAAACGAAAAGATAAACTTTCAACGAAACTTTGAAAGAATGACATTATAATTTGTACGGAAGTCAGTCCCCTACGTAGCTTGGCTTCCGCTAATGGATAAACTTTACGACTTTTAAGGATAGAAGTGGAAAAGTAATTAATAACCTTCAAACCAGAGTTCACGTATACAGTTATATTTATCATCATGTTGTAACGATTATTGTTTGCATTTCAATTTTTTTAGAGTTACCAAATACTGAACAATTCATTTCTATAAACATATTATCTAATACAACCAGAATCAAAAATATTCTATCAAAGTACCTTTAATAAACCTCTATTGTTGTAACATAATGTCTCTTGAATGTTATCTTCAAAGAAAAAGGAAAATTATATACAATAGCGTAAATATCGGAATTACTGAAACATTCATTTAGTTTTTCAAGCAGTTTAGAAAACTAAAACTTCTACCATATTCAAAGCAAAAACATGTTTACATAAAAAGACATTTTTACATTACAAAATTTATCTCAATTGCTAAACTGGCTTCGTAAAGCCGTATTTGTCTGAGAGAAAAAAGTTCAAAAACCTGCCAATATTCTAAAAAAAACACACATATTTCAAATACAAATATTATTACATTTTCTAAACTTGATTCGTAAAGGCTTTATTGTATAAGAGAAACAAAGTTCAAAACCTGTCCATATTCTAAACAAAAACATAAAATCACATATTTTCAATATAAAATGTAGCACATTATCTAAACTGGCATCGTAAAGCCTTACTTGTCTCGGAGGAAAAAGATAGCCCATATTATGACCATATTCTAAACAGAGACATAAAAACACTTATTTTCAATACAAAACATTTCAAATTTTGTTAACTGGCTCCGTTATCCAAACTTATCTAAAAGAAAAAACGTTCATAACCTGCCCATATTCTAAACAAAAACATAAAATCACACATTTTCAATATAAAATGTAGCACATTATCTAAACTGGCATCGTAAAGCCTTACTTGTCTCGGAGGAAAAAGATAGCCCATAATATGACCATATTCTAAACAGAGACATAAAAACACTTATTTTCAATACAAAACATTTCAAATTTTTTTAACTGGCTCCGTTATCCAAACTTATCTAAAAGAAAAAACGTTCATAACCTGCCCATATTCTAAACAAAAACATAAAATCACATATTTTCAATATAAAATGTAGCACATTATCTAAACTGGCTACGTAAAGCCTTACTCGTCTAAGAGAAAAAGTTCTAAACCTATGAAAAAATAAAAACTTCAATATGAAGGATTTGTGATAAAATATTACTTTAAAATTATAAAATGCCAATAACGTATTCCATGCGAAAGGAACGTGTATTTATGCGGTTTAAATATGCACAAATTTTGAAGAAATGTCTGAGTTTAATAATTATGAAATATTACAAATTAATTTTAATATGAGAGTGTAAATGTAGTAGATCAAAATTGTGAAATTGGAACAAATTATTTATATGAAATAAAAATATTATTCCAAATATTCTAAATATTATTTATATGTTCAGATTACTGTTAAATTTCTACTATGATTTTTAATCAATATTGTGTATAACAATAGTTGAATTTTATATTTATATTTTCTACAGATATTTTACTATGTATTTTATTATATTAGTTACCCAAAGATACCCAGTTATCCAAAACATTATTGTCTTTTTCTCAACCGAGGAAATAGAGTTAAAGCAGACTCTTGAGAACAGATGGGCTTTACAGTTTTATTTACTGAACAAGTAATTTTTTTTCATTTATTGGTAAAATACCAGTAAGTTTTGGATGTATGCCATGTTGTACATATGACGGTAATTTACATTCAGTTCCAAATGGAAAGTATACTTCTCATTTTAGTACACAGTACACTCATATTTTCATTCAGTTGAATAAATGTTTTTATTTATTTCAAATGTATTACATGTCATTATATACTTGGGATCTGAGGTAAGACGAACTTGTAGAAAACATAAAAAAGTACAACGGGTGTTAAAAAATTTATATTTGAAGTTTTAAAATTTAGTTATTCTTTTTCAGACTTAATATCGTAGACATAAATAATAAAATCCTAACATATATAATCCGTTTTATGTTAGGGAGAGCTCAAAGGGATATTGTGATTGATAAAAATAATATATTGAGTAGTCTCTGATTTACCAAGCCTGGAGTCTAAGGAAAATATTATTAAATGTTTAAGAAACTCAAAATATTTTACATAGACATAATATTGCAATATTAACGTTCATCAAATCTAATAAAAATTCAAACTCTACTTCAAGTTTTATAACATTGTAAAATACATATTTATGGTAATTATATCTTTAATGATGAATTTGTACTCGTATTATTCACCCTCCCAATACTGGTTGTACTTAAATATTGTATTTAGTAGTTTTTTTCTCTTTTCCAGTCTTGTTCAATAAAGTTTTGAATAAAGTAGTCACTTTTTAATAAGCTAGAATTTCTAAAAAAAAAATAACTTAATGAGCAGGAGAGTAGTGTAAATAAATCTTTATTATTAAAATTATTACAAAATCAATGTGCATCCTTTCGAATAAAAATTACATTGAATTTTAACGTGTATAAAATAATTAGAACAAATGCTAATAAAATCGTAATCGTCATAGGATTTTTTTTATCGATTATACATTAAAACTTTTTTTTCTTGTCAGTTGTTAATAGAAAGAATTACACATTTGTTATGACTTCCTTTTTCATTGTTATCACCATTATTGAAGATAGTTGAGTCAGTTCACCTATATTAACCTTGTAAAACACATTTATTAGTTCTTCACATGTAATAAAATAAGGAACAATTTTAATTTTAATACAACGAAAAAACTTGGACCATCTAGGAGGTGAATATAACTAGGAGTTACACAAAAATCATCTATATAGTGATAAATTTTCTAAATAAAATCTCAAGGTGATTATACATATATGTGTTTTGGATAGTCTGTATAATATTTTAATATATGGAATTTAATGGTACATTGGACTCTATGACTACATTTTCATGTAAATCGATGTCTTTTGGAATCAGTACAAGTTAATATTTTATAAAACAAGATAACTATGATACAAGTCTTTAATAGACGTTATATATAAACACCTCACCATGATTACAATTTAGTATCAGAAATACATTCTACTATACTTTAAATTTGTATACCAATATAATAATGATTATAACCTATAATTATAGAAATTTTTGATTTTTAATTAGGATTATTAGACGTATGAAGTTGTCATAATTTGATGGAAGAAAATAATTCAATTATTTTTTTCAGTTGCTATTATAATCTTTCAACCTTAATGTTTCTCAGAGAACACATTTTATGTACAAAGTTTCATGTGTACAAAGTTTCTCACCTGTCGAAAAATAAAACGCAATCACACAGACTGTGAGGGAGGGCAAATAGGACGGTTAAACAATACAACCATTGTTTTCACAACAGAATAACCTACGTGTTTCAGCAGTTGAATTACTTATGACCAAGCCACCAACTTTTATTCAATTGGGCGTAATTATAAAACGAAATATTGATAGTCTCCTAAATTATGTTTAGAGAAAATATAAACCAATTACGACTGAATTAACTAACAAAACCTAACATCATTTGATCATATTGTACGCAATATTTGGTACAAATATAACATGTTTTAAACATGCATGCAAACCTTTTTTTCTTCTCTCTGTTTTTGTATATGTTTACTGGAAATCATATTTTATATCCAATATACTCGTAAGTTCTATTACACCATATTTAGGAAATTATGTCTTTTAGACTTAATTTCATGATTTTTAGGTTGCATGAAATTCCTAATCGAACGAGATTCTTGTAAAATGAACAAGCATTTATGGATAACAATATACTTCATTCGTGGGTATTAACAAAAATTCATTTTATTTTACTTTTTATTGTTGTCTTCTTTAAGTAGATTATATTTATTTTAAAACTGAAAAGGAGTTTCATGGTAACATGCTTATATCTGACGTACATTTACAATTTACTAATAATGTGAATACATATCTTATGCAGTATAATATTCAAACTTCGAAGTCAATAATTTTTGTACACAAGTTTATATTTATAGAAAGAAAATACCTTACATTGCCAAAATTATGAATAAAGTGTAAACAAACAATATACAATATATTTTAATAAAATTCCAATCAAAATATA
This sequence comes from Aphrophora alni, assembly GCA_963513935.1. Classification (NCBI taxonomy): domain Eukaryota; kingdom Metazoa; phylum Arthropoda; class Insecta; order Hemiptera; family Aphrophoridae; genus Aphrophora; species Aphrophora alni. The sequence goes on along the minus strand of OY740770.1, from coordinate 79,114,216 downwards.
TGTTTTCTCACTAAAATGTTTTCTCTCGTCGAATAATAAATATACCATTATATATTCTGATATAAATAAACATCGATATCATCCGATATGCACTACTTATCCACAGTAAGGTTTTTAATTTTGTTATGTTGTAATTTTTACAGGAAAACCGTGTACAAATTAAATATTACCCAGGTCAATAAGATAAGTTTTCATATACATATCCGTATTCAGTGGATGTAGATTTGATCAGAATATGTTTCCTAAACCAGAGCCTTGAATTGTAAATAAATCTAATTATTTACCAAAATTCTCTTTGTTTAGTTTTATTTGTAATGTGTATTAATTTCACAAATCTTTTTAAATCAAAAATGTTACTCAATGTCTACGCAATTGATATTTTTGCATTAACAGCCCATTTAAAATGATATTTCGTCAATTATTTCTAAACAAAATTTTTATTTATTTTTTGTAACAGGATTTGAGTACTTTCACAAAGTAAATGGTGCATAAAACCATGGAAAATAAACTGAATAATTTGTAAGTAAAAATTTAATTTTACATTTTTTGGCAGAAGTGAATAACACAAATATTTCTATTTTTTACACTGTAATGAATTTAAGTTTTGAAGTGTAACGTTCTACATAAACAACATAATATATATTATTAAATTCAACCTACTTTATGTATGTTGCCGCAGTTATGGGTATTTGTTTCTTTTTCACATCACTTTAAAATACTAATAAAAAGTTTACGAAATATTATTTAAACGGTAAGATCGACACGTTTATTTATAGTTTATACAAAAGCAATGTAAATAAACTTCGATACACCAAACACAAAGTCAACAAGAAAGTATATTAAAAACTAAATTCCACTGTTATCTTATATTATACTATGTTACGTGTAAATTTTTATTTGTTAATTTTATCTCAATCTATTCATTATTCAGTTATAAGAGGTGTAAATAAAATCACAAATAATTGTTAGTGTCCGGAGCTTAATAAGGTATTCTTGTCCTGAAAATGAATATCATGAAAATATGTCACTCTTAACCAATTAGTATTCATAACAAAGCTGATTCTGTTATCACGGCTTTTGTTTTACGACGTAGATTGAATTTATTCCTACAATTATATATTATTTAAACCTGATTTATAAGTACATTTATGGATGCATAGTACTTCAGGAAATATGTATTTTATACCTATTCTAATGTTTATAAATTTAAATAAGAAATTTGTAAGTCTATTAACGAATTGAAAATGCACGAAATTGACCATTTACTTTGATTATGCTATATAATTATGGACTAAAAATTGAGAGGAAACACAATTATTTTGTGACTGAAATGTTAATAGATTTATTTATTTTGTAAATTTACTGGTTCATATAGAATAAAGCCACTAAGAGACAGAAATGTGAAAAATTATATTGTTTTCTTATATTATGAATACGATCATTAAAACAGAGATAATTAACAGTGTGCTTCCTTCTTATAAAACATAGTGTTTCTTTTTTTTAAATTATTTTTAATAAGATGTGAACCGCAAATTACAGCTTCTTGGAAAGTATTTCTACTCAAGTATCGAATAGTGTTGAGCGTCATGAGTAAAGTGATGGTCTTGGCATTTTTTCCAAGTATTGTTATCAGGTTTCGGAAAAATAAATAAAAGAAGACCAAAGACTGATAATCGTCTTATCGAAGAGTAACATTTATCAATGGTAAAACTCTCTTATTTACAACATAGGTACTCACTGAACGATGAAATGACTGCATATCTGTATTATTTTTAATTGATTTTTTATATATCAGATGCAGAAAAATAAATAATTTCTTTTCGAAACTGAGATTTTTCACACAACAACTACAATATAAGCTACTTTTATTAAGGTAATATGTTAATAGATATCTTTAAAAACAAACGTTTAGTTATACTTTATATATTTAAAATTCAAACACCTTTGTAATAAACTCGACATTATTATCCAACACGTTTGTTAAAGTGTAAATTTTGTGTCACATATGACTGCCGTTAAACAACAATAAATTAAATATTTTTATAAATACTATCTTTATATAATTACTGAGGAATTGAAGGCAAACAGAACAAACAAAAATAAATTAGCAAAATTTAAAACAATCATAAACATCCTACTAGATAAAAATGTATAGAAAAAGCATACAATCTTTCAGACCACCGAAACTCTATATTTCAACTTCTCGCTTACATTAGCAAATCGGATTACATAACTCAACGCCTTTGTACAATCAATTTCAAACCCTAAGGCATTTGGAGAAAACCATTTTTGGATGTTTGTTGATATATAATTTATTTAGAGACTGCCAGAATGATATTAGTAAAACTGTTGTAAAGGAAGCTAAACTTTTATGATTTATTGTTTACACTACATGTTATTAGTTTATAATATATCCCTATTTACTTCGAAAACTGATTTAATTATTCTTCTGAACTTAATGAGGAGAATTATGAAAACAGTAGTCGATAATGCTTTTTTGAATAATATGTATTTCTACTGATGTTATCTTAATATGGCTATACAGTGACAGTCCAGTTTTAATAAGGTTTGTGCATGTAAAACTGATATTGAAGACTTAGTGATTGAAACGTCATCTTTCATTTGTATTGTACAAATAAAATAATTTGTATGGGGTAAATGTGTTTTTATACTTTTAAATTTTGAATGTTGCTATTAATAATGGAAAGACTTTCTGTATGAGATCTATCTTGATGAAAGAGAAAAGCAATCTGAGAGTAGACTCTTTGATGTACCATAATTACAACTACATACAACCATCTCTCAGTAGAAATGAAATTTGTTTTTTACAAGTTTATATATGTATGGTACACTTCTCTTAGTAAACATGTATCTGACAAAAAATAATAATTTCTTCACTTTGAATATATTTCTGATGATTTTTATATATGCTCAGTTAAATATGTATCAGAAATAAACACTAAAACTATATAATATTTATAGGATGAAATAAAGCAAAAGCTTAAAGTTTCAAATATTTTAATAATATAAATGAGCTACAATTGTTTCGCCTTGCGGCATCATCGGGCAACTGATAATTTACAGGTATAGACAACTATTAAATTCGTCACCTCTTCTAAAACCCATCCGTAACATAGGTCATTAACCTTTATCTCCCTGCTAGGTCACCCCTACCTTTCCCGATTTCTCTATTGTATTTCAGTTTCCTGTTACTTATGTTTAAATAGTTGTCTATACCTGTAAATTATCAGTTGCCCGATGATGCCGCAAGGCGAAACAATTGTAGCTCATTTATATTAATAAAGTATTTGAAAGTTTAAGCTTTTGCTTTATTTTATCCTTGAATATGGAGTTTCAACAATAAATATCCGCTATTACATTAAAGTTAATATTTATATTTAATTATTTTATATATTTGTGTTAATGTTTATTTTCGTAAATTTATTTATTTGATTTAATTTTTATTTCTCACATATGTTGTTTATAAAGTCGGAAAGGATTATTTTATAAGTTTCAGTTCCTTATATATGTTTTTTACATTGTAATTACAATAAAATTATAAATATACCATTGTTGTGCAGCTGAGTATGATGTATTATTTGTTTCATTATATTTACTGTACATATTATATCATTGACTACTTTTGGCGGCAAAGCCATGATGGGTTCTTATTGTTATATGTCTGAAACTTTGGCCGTGCCAGTTGTAGTTCAATCTTGTTTGTGTGTATGTTATAGTTGAGAGTGATGACAGTTATTGAAAAGTTGTCTTCTATTGTTTTTATTTTATTATTATGATTGTTTTAAATAATTGCTTATTATTGAAAGATAGGTTTTGTTCATTTAGTGTATCCGCACTATATATACCACATGTTAAAAACTCATTTTACCAAACTCATTGAACATATCGAGTATTTCCATTTAATGACATTGTTTTTGTTTAATGCATCCTATATGCTTTTAGGATGGAAAAACAAACACCAATCGTGATTGTTTTATTTTCTCATCTTTTATGTAATATCATGTGCTGTTGTTTTTGGCTCATATACGAGTATTTAATATGTAACTTCTTGACACCTCGTCGATACAATCAATAATTAAAACATGTTATTTTTTTATTATTTTTTCATATTGTGCACCTTACTAAAAACATTATATTTTGTTTTTCTTATTATTCATTTTTATTTAATAACTAATTTTTCATGAAGATATGTTTACGTTCGAAAAAAGTGAAACACTCTTTTAATAGAATATTCCATGTTTAAACCGCATTTTTACTAAACAGACCGGATATATTAAAATTCTGACAACAACAAATATAGAAATAAATAACACAACCCGTATTAAAACTAACCTGATTATTTTAGATAAGTGGGATATGAGTAGATGCGTACAATGCCCCGCAATTTATGACAAAAGTAGTGGACGTTCATGACGTCACACCCTTAACTAATTATATCTCAGTGTGATTCGAACAATTGAAGTCTGGATTTCAAGCCAGGGACTTTACAGACTCAGCTATCGAGAATATTATAACTCGTTGTATTCTTAAGGAAACCGACATGCGCAATTGAGAGTGTTGTTATTACAGTGCCCTTCAATAATCTACTTCGTCGATACCATAACGCACAAACCACCTTGTTTTGTTTCAATTATGTATTTTACATATAGTAGTGTAGACATTACGCACGACTATAGTAAATTGGCAATACAATGAGGACGAATGTGAGGTCCTACCGACTGTTATTGTTGTACATGCTACGTATGTCAAGGCTCGACAGAAACTCTACGAGCATTAGGATGTACTTGGTACGCGAGTCATCTATTTTACAAATACCGTACCAAATTTTGGGAAATCGCTCATAAACAAAAGGTGCAAAGTTGTTCACAGTGTTAGATGGAAAATGAGGCTTTTGGATGCGTCTATTAGATGAGAAATGTGCCAAAATAACTATTTCCGAAACACCTGTTGGAAGATTTTTTTTCTGGATTGAGTTGTGCTCCAGAAATATTTCTGGGAATAAAAATGAAGGGTGTCAGTCTTTTCAAGATCGTATACTAATTTGTGTGAAAAAATAAAACAGTTAACTGAAAGGGTTAATAGAGTGTTAGATATAGCTCAAATTAATGGGTTTAAACTAATATTGACGATTGTAAGTTCAATGTTTTAAGGACATTAAATTTCTTGGCCGTATAATTAAATCTGATGTTATATCTGTAGATAAAAAAAACAAAAAAAAAGTTATACTTTCTTACCAGTATCTAAAGATAAAAAAGAGCTTGCACGAATTTAAGGAATGTTTAATTATGTTTCTAATATCATAGACAATTTTTCTTAAACATCGCATCCTATTTGTTCTTTGATAAAGGAAGATGTTGAGTTTACTTACAATAAATATCATAAGGATGTATTCAACAAATTAAAATAAACAATAACACAAGCCCCGGTACTAAGCTATTATGATCAATATATGACAATCTTATTGTATATAAATGACACTCAAATTGAAAAGGAGCTTTTAGTAATATTCAGTGCGTTTTATCAAAAAACTTTACAGTAGAAAACTATCATAAACCTTAATGGCATTATTTAAAAAAAATCATTGTCAAAAATTTCAAGTAGGTTACAAAGAATGCTGTTACTTCTTCAACAGTATAAACTCTATCTATTGTACAAACCTGGTAAAAAATAAGTTATTGATGATTCATTGTCTAGACTTTTTAATGTAAATGATGAGTTAGAATGACTATTTCTTTGACGAAATAGAATTACAGGTTAATTTATTAATTGGTAATTTACCGATTTTATAACCTAAGTCGTCATTGTTTGAGAAGGTAAATAATAATCATGATGAATTAAATCAATTAAAATTATATTATTAATGGGTTGCCAAAATATAAAAGTAATGTAAACGATCAATTAAAATGCTATTTTGATTTTAAAAAATGAATTAAGTATTATAAAACACTTAACATTTAGAAATGACACAATTATTGTATCAAAAAGTGTAAGGTTACAAATGGTAAAAATTGTTAATCAAGGCCATATGGGAATAAACAGAAGTAATGCAAGGGTTAGATTCGCTCTTTATCGGCCTAAAATATCTAACGATATTAGGAATTATGTAGAATTTTGTCCAACTTGTAGTAAATTTAAAAGAAATCAAATAAATTGTATTTATTATCACAAGCTGTACCAAAAGTACCATGGTCTCAATTGGGAAAATATGTTTTTGAATGTAAATTCTGTATATTGTAGCAGTTGATTATTATTCAAACTATATTGAAGTGGCTAGTATTTCAAATACTAAAAGAGTAACGATAAAATCTAAAATAAACCTGTTTTCTTTCTGGACATGGAATACCTATATAAGTTTATGTTGATTAGACATCTTATTTTAAATGTGAAGAATTTAAAATGTTTTATAAGAATTGGGATTTTTAGCATGTAATTTCAGTTTTAATTTTAATCAATCCAACGGCATTGTACTAACGATGAAGTCGTTATTACAAAGAACGGCTGATGCAGGAGATGATATCTATCTTGCCCTAATAATATTTAGAAACAATGGAAAAAGTAATGTATAATCACCTGATCAACTTATGTAAAAGAAATTGAGTACCTTGGTATCAACATATTACAGGTCAAGTGTCTTAAACCTAAATTTAAATATAATATAACTACAAAACAACTATTAGTAAACAAGCAGAGAATGGAGAGACATTTTGAGGGATATTCAAAACTACTACAGAGTTTATGTAAAAGTCAAAATGTTTTCATTCCAAAAAAAACCTAATTTCACGTGTTATAGTGGTAACATAATTCAAGAAACAGCAGAACATCGTTATTATTTAGTTTTAGATAAACCAGGTAAAGCTTATAGACGTAATAAAATAAATGACAGTCTTGCAGTTGATAGAGTGTCGCTTACAAGATGTCTTTTCACGTCTTCTCTAAATAATGAAATAAGCCTACTAAATCAATATAATAGAAGAATAAAAGAATGCATATAGATGTTAACTCAGGGCAACAAGTTAGTTCAGAAAGTGGGTTTAAAAAGATATTGATGGGTACAACACAAGATATGGTAGATAAATTAAAAGTAATTGTAGACAAGAAGAGAAGATATATTATAAGTTATAAAATATTATTTTACTATCGTGAGTATTAGTTAACATTTTATATATGTTATTGTTATATATATATATATTATATAACAAATATGTTATTGTTATTGTTATTGTGAGTATTAATTGCCATTTTCTTACAAATGAAAAAAAGTAGTAAAATATTATTTAATAATTCTGAGTATTAGTTATCAAATGGAAAAATTATATTATTATTATGAGTGTCAGTTAAGCGGTTTATTTTGAATATTTAAAAAAGAGGAAATTTTGAATTTGAAGGTTTCAAGATGATGTTTTATAATATAGAGATGTCTAAATATTCTTTCGTTTTCTAAAACCTTGTGCAAATGAACATTGGTACTGTAATGATAAAAATAAAAGGATTAACGTAAGCCTAAAAGTGTTTTATGTTGATTTTCCTTACACACACTTATAGAAATATACTCGTTCAAAATGTTTTGTTAGGCTAATTATATGGAAATGACATTCATGCTCCCTAGTAGTCATAACTTAACAGCTCGATATATGGCGAAAGAGTTCTGTAGGCCTTGTGCTCTTTAATAGATTACTTGTCAAACTGACTGAATGCTATTATCGAACGTTAGTAAATACACAGAACATTCTACTAATCTGTGGTGGATAGAAATGAACAATATGATACAATTTGAAGTGGATAATGGCGTTGTGTTACTGTTGGACATTTGTTTTAGTTGGCTATTCCGTCGTTACACTTGATGTGTACCGCAAGTGTATAACAGTATTTTATTACACCGGTTAGGGAGCAAATTATATATAACTCGAAATATGTTACTTGTGTGTATATGCTGTCATCAGAGTACTAATTTATTATAATTGAATAACTTAATGTTGTAATTTCTAACAAATAATGCTCTATGTATTAAACGATAGGAACTGGTTATCACTATTCGTACCTTGTAGTAAATTTTAAAAAAGTTTCATTATTTGTAATTTTGCAAAGCAGTATCTTCAGATAATAGCAAAAAGATATTTTCTATAACGTTAAACTATAGATTTCCCACGGGTAACTTCTCAAAAGATAAATTATCATATATAAAAATCCTTATAACTCCTATTTCATATATTTGAAATAAGTTTACCACTTTACGTAGAGTATCTGAAAAAGTGAAAGTAAGTAATTAACTTTATCCAGTAGAATTAAATGGTACAGGATGTTTCACAAACTACAAATCATAGATCTTATGAGAAACCCAAATCAAATCGTACTTTTAATAGAAGTACTTTTAAATTTTTTAAACAACTTTTAAATAATATTAGACATTTTGTTTAAGAAGGTTTTATATGATATTCCTTTTTATTTATTGCTCTACTTATCTTCAATGTTCCTTATGAATACATTTTAGAAAAATTGTTTTATTTAAAATTGTAAAATCGTGTATTTAATTTTATTCTATGGTTTCAAAAACAAAAGACACTTTAAGGGAAATAATTTCATATTTATCTAGTTCTAATTTTCTTTACCTTGCCTAGTGTAAAAATTACACTCTGGTTGTTATACATTTCATATTTATAATTTATATGGTATTGGACAATTAACTGATATTTAATTTGAATAACTGTCAATTTACAATATATCAACTTAAGGTACAAATTTTTCTTCAATAAGCTAATTTTTTAGTAATTATAACATTCTTTATTGTATACAAATCTTTATTGTTACATTTTGTACATTATAAATATTAGAAATACTGTAGCAATCATATCCAGTAGTGATACCTGGAAGTTACTTCAAATATCATTTATCCTAACAATATATATATATATATATATATATGTCTATTGGCTCTGCAGAGCAGCCTGAACTTCCCTTTGTTTTGAACATAGCTACAAAACAAAAACTAAATAACTATATAAACTAAATCACCATTCTAAGGCATAGAAGTTAATACCACTTAATAAGCTACTTAAAGTAAAAACAAACAAATGAAGCTACAATTAATCAATAATTCATACATCTAAACTATAATAAAAATAATATATTAGACTTTTCAACGTAAACAAAGTTTATGCATTAAACACATTAAACAGTATTTTATTTTAAATTATTCCCTTCTTTTATATTATCTTGTCTAAATAAGGAGGTAGTGAACAATTAAAATTGCAGGTATTAGTAACATTGATAGCACCAAACATTCCAATCATACATATTATATGAAACATATTATAACATACAGAAACAGATATTAATTTTACGACCTTCTCATATTATAACTTTTGACAGAGCTGATATAGACAGTAATAACACTTTACTTTTATAATTAAATTCCCTAGTGCTCTAAAAATTTGTCTTAGTATCGGATTTTTTTTAATAGGCGTAGAAAACCAAATGATATTTTTTTAAATCTTCTGTTAACATTTCTTGTAGTATATTGTACAGCCTTTTAGTACCCCTATTTCCATATCATTTAAATATAGGACTAATACTTCATACACATATAAATTTTGTATTAGTAACATAATATGTGCTGTATTTACTTATAAAAAAGGAATCAATGATTCAAGCTTATGTGTATAATGCACTACACAAAGTAAATTGGTTTTGAGTTAAACTCTGATTATAAGTCGTGATTTTAAATACACCACTACAACGAAAGATTCCATATTGTGTTCAAGAATATATAATGGCATAGTAGAGGGTACGAAAAACTTCTAATTCACTTAAATTTTTAAAATAATAAAAGTTCCTTATTTCGCTCTAAGTAATTTTTATATTACATGTACATGAACATTTTAAGTTAACTTTTAATCTGTACCTTCTACGAGATATATTAAAAAAAATATTTAACTTATAATTAACCTCCTGTAAGACAGTTCCGAATTTCATAAGTGAAATGAATTAAATGGAATGTCCCACTAAACGAGAATTGCCATGTCATTAGAGAATCATATTGCCACGTGAGAAGCTTCATAATAATCAAACAATTTAAATTTTGTGACCGTTACACACATCTATATCAAAACAGGGCAAATGTAGTTGTACAATTTCTTAAATATAATATAAATTTCTCATGTGGTAGTCTCTTATTCCCATTAAAGATACCTTAACACTTGAATGAGGTAGTATTATTATATTTTTATACCGTCCTTACAACCGTTTAATGATTATAGTGCAAGACACTGCAATAATTATTAAAATAACATTCGTTCATATTTTGATCAAATATATATATTTTTTAAACTCACTAATAATTTTTAAATTCCTGAAACTAAATTTGCCAAATTTGATGTAGTCTCAAATATTACAATAAGATTGTTTTTATATCACACATAAGTTTAAGTAAGGACTATCGCAAAATAATTTTTAGAAAGAGATGATAAATCTTGTCGTTACATTTTGACAAATCAATCACAGAATCAGTATTACATTGAGGGCTTTGCTGAGTAATTTGTGTTGAAACCGTATATATTTAATTGTAATATGAATGTCAATAAAGATACGTGTAGGGTTACATATTGTTACTTAAATGCTACATTGAGGAGACACATAACTCTTGTTTTCGTACCAACTTATTATAATAACTTAATATTCTGCATACATTGCAACACATTTTCTAATCGTGAGTTTCATTTTTAGATTATTTTTTTATACTCCACAAACACAAATATAATATTAAATAAATATACTTAAAGAGAGACTTTTCAATTTTAATAGTTTTATTTTAATTAATTTAAGCTTAATAATTATTTTTTTGAAATAATCAGTATATATGGATATATATATATATATATATATATATATATATATATATATATATATATATATATATATAAGATAACATAAGTAGGGTATGAAATATTATTATATGTCTGTGGTTGTTAGGAAAAAAAAGTAGCGTCATTAATCTAGTGGTCACTTTATGTAGGTGACAACGAAAATGACACTGCAAAAGATTTTCTCTACGCCGATGGGAGAAAATATATTTACTGCGAACCATCTGTGGTAAATTTTTTCTTATATATATATATATATATATATATATATATATATGAATACTTACTGCAGACAGATGTTTTATTGAGTAATTTAAAAATTTTCATTACTGCTGAGACCGAAGGTTCTTGGTGGAATTCCATGTTTAAAGATATTAAAACACAATTTTTTATTATTTAAATCGAAAACTCTGACAATCCCTAAATTACAATATTTTGTATGTATTTTACATGGAACCAACCGAGAGTAAAATTGTCAAAACATTTACAATCATCTCGTATAACAATCAATCATGTTTCATTAACAAAACATTCACGAGTTTTCAAAACAAGCTCGATAATGTGTATAAATTGCTACATAACAAGAGTGTACTATTATTTAATTACGTTATATTAAGCAGAATATATTTCATCAAACTTTCATATCTTTTTGCAACAAACAAATTTGAGGTAAATTGCTCTGTTTTATGATCAACTTTGTGTGTCATTTGTCAATCTTTAGTCATTTTCGGGTGAAGGTTACTTTACAATTTGTATGTTTAATATTATAAATGTTTATTTACATCATAGTATAAATTTTCAAATTTTTTTAAAATTTACAACGATTCACTACTCACTTCCATTGCGTATATTTAGATATAACAGCATATTAGTAGGTATAAAAATGTAGACCACTATTTCGTATTCTCATGATGGAAAATAACAAAATATTATGCATGTTATAATGTGCTATTGAATTATATTAGTTTATTTAATATAAGGTTATGCACCAGAGTAAGTTTCTAATGAAATAATTTTTTTTTCAACATTGAAATTGGTAGTATTTTCAGTGTTAGTTCTTACTTACGTTTATGTTAATGTTAGACAATTACGGCAAATTTGTTAACTTAAATAGGATAAGCTTATGACTTTCAAGATATAACTGAATATATTAATGAAATGAACTACTTTATTATCTTCTAACCACTCTCTTTACACTAGAGATAACCCTAATATACAGTAGATATTACCCTTTTTTTATTGGATAAAAAAATATAATACTTCTTCCAATAAATTACAGGTCAACGTTACATTGACGTCGACATAGACGTGAAGATTTAGATATTACACTGTTCAGGAAGGAACATTACTTCATTGTAAACCACCCTTCTTTGCTTTCATTAACATTCCAATATGAAATTATCTAAAGTCATAAATTACATGTCGTTGGTTAAAATTGTATTGTTGTTTTTTTAATATACGTTGGATGAATAAAATATTAATGTGGTTTATAAATGTTTTTAGGAATTATAAAATATAAAACCTTTAGGTACTGCGAAAGAAATCTTTAAATAATCACCAAAGTTGTGACTTGTTGTTCACTTACGTTTATGTATAAAAGAGATTGAAGAAGTTTTGATTAAAATATGTTAATTACGTGATCTAATAGAGAAAAATAATATAGTAATTCATTTGATAAATAATAAAATAGTACATAATTTATTATTTGCATATATAAAAAACTTTGTATAAATTTATGTTGTAGAATATTACATAATTTATTATTTCACAATATAATCAACACTACATAGATAAGGAAATATTGTATAATATTACGTAATATATTACCTTTACATTATAGAAAACTTTAGATATAAAATACCTTCTTATAGTATATAACATAATTTATATTTGGACATTATAGAAAACATGTGATTCACATGTTTTTGCAATATAAATGTTATGACCTTAAATAATGTCACCTGATTCAGTGGTGAAATTATGCTTTAAAATTCTTAAGTTTCACCAAAGTTCAATATGGAATCATAGTTCCATAGTAAGTCACTAGGTTAATAATCGATGTATGTTCAGAATTAAATTTACACTTTAAAAAATCACAAAATAAAATGACAAATATGAACGAATATGTATAATTAAATTAGAACATAAATAATTTAAAAAAATGAATATTTCAAGGTAATTTGTAAAATATTACCCTTAGATTATATTTAATCGTTTAATTAATATATAAATAATATATTCAATTTAATGTTAGAATGGTAATATTTTAATGACATCACTTCAACAGCTTGAATAACCTATAAAAAACAATTGATTTAAACCATCATTACTTTATAAGTGACAAATTTCAAATAAGTATGTATAATTTTTTTTACGTAGGGAATTTTAGATTTAAGTAATGCGTAAGGAAAAACAGGAACTAAAAACAACACGTTAACACTTGTTTAGTAAATTACATAACAAACCATTGTATTGGTAGGATTAGAGTGTATTGTGAGACTACAGCCTAGTTTTATTATCATTTTATTATAAGTGTATGCAGTCAGAAAGAAAGAATGACAATAATAATAGAAGTATATGATCGATACCAACATCATCCTTGCCTAGAAGAAAGTTTGTGATGATGTTTTTGATGCTGTGTGTTATTAAACAAAGGTAAAATGATTGAAATATTAAATAAAGACAGTCATAAACATTTCAAGTACCAAACATCTTTAAACTATTTGTGTTTAAAATTTCACAAATTTAAACTGAATCATAAACAATTATAGAAGAACTTCAATGAATATGTTAAATGAATATTACTTTCCAGTGTTTAAAAATGTCCTTATATTACACCTTTCATTTAAATAAACTTAAAGAGATAGTAGCTAAAATAACCACATTTGAAAAAAATTCCTTGTTACACTTGTTTCATCATTTAAAATATTCATATTTTCTACCAAAACGTAATATATTCCCAATGTGCTTTTATTACATTTCAATTGCTGTTCCATATTAATATTGCAGTAGTTAATAGGTTAATAGGTATTGCATAGGTTAATGCTAAAATATAAGTCAAAGCATAAAAACGTTTAGCAAAATTGAAGTTTGATATAAATTAAGAACACTTCGTAAAATTTTATCTGAAAGAAAACAATATATTATGATTCTCATAGTGGATAACTAAAAATATATATACCATAATGAAAAATTGATTAACGGATAATGTTATAATGGTAATCACCCTTGCAGTGATTATTTTCTTTTGACATTATGATTTATATTGTCACTAATTTATTATATATATATATATAAAGGAAAAACATTAAACAAAAATAATTTCAAACCTTCTACCTAAAATCTTTAAACTGTTATTTATTGTCAAATTTCTATGCATTTCTAATGTGATCATTTTTAATTTAAATTATTGTTAGAACCGATGTTTTGGTTTGAATGAGAGTATTGTAATTACGGGTTATTTGTTGACAATTTATTTTTAGATATGTGTTTATAATAATAATATTTGTTTTATCTGTTATAATTCAAGAATGCTTTAAGACGACATTCAGATACTTTAACTTTATTATTTAAAAAATATTTAAGCCAAATATAACTTTATTTTGATTGATAGTTCATTTTCAGATATAAACCTACAGAATCACAATGACATTAATAATATGTAAGTACGTGGATTTTTATACAATTATTAATTAAATTATATATTTATTGAAACTTTACTTTATGTATTTATTATATTTACGTATAAATAGTAGTAATTGTGTATTAAGATAAATTAATTTAATTGCACATAGACTTTTTATGAAGCCATCGTTTTACAAAAACCTGCTACGATTCCCTCTTCATTGCTCTGACCGGTCCGAAGGACTAAGCTTTATTTTCCTTTTTACCTTCTTGATCGTTGGAATTTAATAACTTATTCCATATAAATAAATTAATAATGTATATCTAAACATGTCAAATACAAGGTGTCTTACCACAATTAGATACATCCAGATCGTGCAAGACATTTTACATTTATTCATGGTGAATTAGAATTTAGGCTTTGGTACGTATTAACACTAACTGCAGAAATCCAACTCTGGAACTGTGACTTACTGAAGCAAAAGTCATAACTGTGTGTCGGTTCATCTCTTCCTGCAGAAAATAAGGATAATATAAGCAAAATCTGCGTCTCATGAAGAAAAGAGAATAAAATCTGCTTTTAATAACAAGATGTAAATACACTAAATAAATTTCTGGATAGGTGTCTTGGTTTTAATACCAGCTTATATCCAAACCAAGTGTTCATTCATAAATAGTAAAAAAATACGTTGATAAAGGAAAGAAATATAAACTTTTTTGTTCTCCATAAAATATCTTCATTATTTATAAAAGAAAGACGAGTATTTCCAAAAGTGGCAATATCAAGCCTAATACACAAATCATGCATTTATTAACACTATTAATCAAAAATGTAGTTGGAGAAAATAATCTACATTATCCACATTTATCAATCATATTGTTTAGTTATCGTAATAAATTGTAACATATAGTATACATTTTATGTATAGGTTTATGAATGTAGTTGTTTGCTATAATAACAGAATTAGAAATAATCACACATTATTTGTAAAGTGGCATACATTTTTTGAATGGAAAAAAGTATTGTCATGAACTAATATACACTTCCTATTATTCTAAATGTTGGTATGTTATATCTTCAATAAAATATATTTTTGTATGTGCATTTAAGATAAATATTTTAAGAGAGGGAAAATTAGTCACGATTGGCAGAAAGAAATTATAATATTCCAAGCAATTTCTTCACAAATATTGCTTATTTTCATAATAACAAGTTTCTATGACACTTAACAATATATTTACAGTAATATTTTAAAGCCAATTTATGAAATGATTCAAATGATCAATGATATTTTTTTAAATACAAATAAAAAGTATTTAATTTTAAAATTATTATATTATTCGATCGGTGACAACAAATTTATATTGAACATATTATAAATATGTTTTTACTAATTCAGTGAACGTAACTATGATTTCTAACATATATTTGATTACTAGATCCTTTATTTGTGTTATTTGTAGGGAAAAGTTTGTAAAGTTGTGTTTTCCGCCAGACTAAATTCTTGTAAAGTTACATATAATGGATTGGCAACTTGATGCATGTAAGGAAGAGATATAAGTTTACCTTAACTTTTGTGCCAATCACTTTATGACTCCTTCCTTCAGTGTTAAATCAAATGTTCAACATTGTACATATTTTACATTAGACATCGTTACTTTGTCCCATCTCATCCATGTTGTAGTTAAAATATCATAAAATTTAAACAAAATTAAAATACTTATGAAAACAGAAATAATGTTACTATACGGTACCACTAATAATATATAAGTTAAAATACTTTATTTCGCAGTTGTTTATAAAATAACCTTTAATACAAAACTATTAAAAATTTAAGTACATTAAAACATAGTTCAAAGTTTCAATACATAATTTATGCATAGCTGCACATCAAATGATAATTTTCGCTTTAACACAATTTTACAATTTAAGTATTAGTAAAGTTTAGTGTTTCAAGAATTTTTAGATATGAATAATGATTTTAAACAAATTTACTCTTATGCGTATCAATAAATAAAACACGCAATCGAATACAATCTACCTCTACCGGTCTAAATATTGTAAAGAAGATAAAGTTAAATTTGCGTTAAAAATTTAAAATTGTAAAATCATTTTGAAAACACTCGCATTATAAATAAAAATTCGAATATATCAATAGATGATAATTATGAATTTTCTTAATAAATACTTAATTTGTAAATCCCATTTTCCTTAACGACCAACTTTCGTGTAAATTGAGTTTTGTTCGACTCTAAAATTACAATAACATGGCCGCGTGATCCGATTGTGGATAACGAACAAAATGACACAACCTGTAACTTAAAAACTTTTTGACTGCTTAAAAAAAATTATGCGATAGTTTTGATTTTGTTCAATAGAGAAGGATAACCAATCTTAATTTATTGGAAAACGTAACTATAGTAAATAGTTTTAAACTATTTATCCACTTTAGGGTTCCTATGGCCTCTTTTGAGGTATTTTGAAAGATCTTGATTATTACTGGAGAATTAAAAAGCCAAATATGACCAAATTTTACTTTTGACAAGGAACATTGATGTTATTAAGAACATGAGGAAAGTTTTGACCGTAATTTATCTTGTATTTGTCGTCAAACAATCTTGTTTTTGAATGCTCTATATTAACTAAAAATGAAATTCTTAGAACTGAGGTCAGTCATCACCGGACATAAGATAAGTTTTGCGTAACTTGTACATGATCATGAGATAATTTGAATAATTTTGTTCCTTCTTAAAGGTATTATTGCACCGAAATACGTAATACAGTTATCGACAACTAGATCAAATATCTCCTGACCAAGTAGATCTCTAAGTCTTAATTAAATCTTAAATACTCAAGTAAATAGTCAGCATATCGCAAGTGATAAGCCTGTTGAGGGTGGTTCAAAATACCTTTCTAGTCCAAGCCTGCATTGAGATTGTGCATGTGCATGAATCATTGTTATCTTTTGAAGATAAACATGGACAACTAATACCAAAGTATTGAGCCACATTGAAAAATAAAAACAAGTTGAATTTTGTTCTTATTACATAACAGAGACGGTTTATTTAATCATAAACACCTTTTTGTTCAAATAAAAGTAGCCTAATTTGTTAAATTTTGTAAACTGGCATAATTAAGTTTTTTGGCTGCCATTTTTTAACAGTAAGAGATAGATAAAAAAATAAAATACAAAAAATGTTTGTTTTTAAAAGACCTTTTACTTGATATAACATTTGCTATAAGTTTCTATTTAAGAATTTTGAGTTTTAGGCTTTTTTAAATTCTTCAATTTTGAGCATTTTTAAAATTTTCAAAATCCAGTGAAAAATGCCCGTACCACACGTTTTCTTAAAGAATAGCTCAATAATAAGCTTGGACAAAAATCTGGTGCTGTTCCGTATTGTAGTTAGGATAACACGGTATTTTATTTTAAAGTCCAATTTCAATACGTTTTGGTACACCCTGTACATACGGTGAGAGATAATTAACTTTTGATTGCGCCAAAATGTTCAAGGTAATTAGACCTTTAAAATGATGTATCACACAACCCTTGTATACATTTCAAAATTCCTCAAAAAGCACCCCTACCCCCCAAAAAAGCCCTTTTGGGGCATTTTTCAAAATTGAAATTAATTTCATTGGATTCAGTGGAGCCAAATTAGGGGGAAATGAGAATGAAAAAAGTGTTAAAGTAAGTTTGTAAGACAGCTATAAGTACTGCACGGGTGGTCTGACTCACCCCGTATATTTCAATAAGGGAAGAAACTAGCTTCGCTTGTCCCATAAATACGTCCCTCCCCAGTGTAAAACATATATGCTTATAGACAGGTTTTCTATGCCAGCTGTCAAAGTTTATTTTGTTTGATGCTAATTCATGTTAAACCATAAAAAATTGTTTAATTGTCATTTTGCATCGGATTGGTAGAGCCGAATTTGAGAAATTAAAACTTTTATAACAACAAAAGGGCCTATTTCTTACTGATAGTTAAATATAAAATATTCACTACAAAATAAAAAGTTAAACTTTCAGCGAAAGATTAAAATAATGATATTATAGTTTGCACTGAAGTCATGTCTCCATGTGTAGCTTTGCTGTCGCTAATGGATAAAGTTTAAAACTGTTAAGGATAGAAGTGGAAAAGTAATTAATAACCTCAAATCCAGAGCTCACTTACACAGTAAAATGAATAATTATGTTGTAACGATTATTGTTTGCACTTTCTTTTAGAAAGTTGTAATGTTAATATTGAACATTACATTTTTATAAATATGTACAGAGTGGGCCATAAGTCACTTGACACTACCAGTCACTCAGTATCAATTTGACTGTAGTTGTAACCTGTCAGCTGTTACAACAAAACAACAGTATTGTTTTGAGATTATGTTTGAGATACGTTGAAGTTAGCACCTTGTTAGAAGTGATTTTAGTTGATTAAGTTTTGTAATTAATTAAGTTAATTAATTAACTTAATTAATTATTCATGAATTGTAAGCTCCCAATAAGAGAACGTGTTTTAATTCTTCAGCAGTGGTGGTTACATGATCATAATTACGATGATGTAGTAGAGTCATTTGTGCAGCATTTCCCAAACAGTAGACCATTATCACGACAAACCATTCATAACTTAAATAAAAGGTTTAAAATGACTGGGTCTGTAGCGGATCTTACAGGATCAGGTAGGCCTAAATCTGTTACAACAGAAGAAAACGTCATGACTGTAGCGCAAAGTTTAGTCCTGAATTCGAACAACTACAACATATTCGTGAAAAGTTAATTTCGCAACAAGAATGTGCATCTCCTCATTACGGGAACAATGTGAGAGATTTCTTGAATGAGACTTTTACAGAATGGATAGGAAAACTAGGTACAACTGAATGGCCTGCCCGTTCACCCGATATCACCCCAGTGGACTTTTCAATTTGGGGAATTGTAAAAGACGAAGTTTATTCACAGAAACCAAGGGATCTGCAACATTTAAGAGAACGTATTGAATCTGTATTTGAAGAATTATCTACAAAAGGCATCACGGACACTATATGAGCTTCTGTGCTGAAAGGAACTCACATGTGTATAGAAAATATTGGAGGACGCTTTGAACATTTATATTAGGTATGTGTTTGTTATTGGGAAGGACAATTCAATACTTTAATTGTAAACATTTATACTTAACTTATTCCTTTTAATAAATTATAATTATTATCGCAATGCATTTTTGTCAAGTGACTTATGGCCCACCCTGTATATTACCTATCATTAACATATCAAAAATTATTCCATCAAAGTACCTTTAATAAACTTCTATTTTTGTGAATCAATTATTGAATGCGAGCATCAAAATAAAACGAAAATTAAATTATTTATACTGCAAACAGCGAAAATACTGAACATCCATAAACATTCATTTAGTTATTCAGTCAGTTCAGAGAACTAAAAATTTTAGCATATTCTAAACAAAAATATACAAACACACATTTTCAACACAAAACTGAACAGATACTCTAAAATCTAAAACATCTTCTTAGAACATTATTTGTCGGTTTTGGATTTATTTCATTTATCAAAATTTTGGCATTATCTGTATGAAAAACTGAAAATATAAATTTACTCAAAATAATCAATAATGCTTTTAATAAAATTTTAACCGAGCATTGCTTTTATGTATCAAAAAAAGTACTGTTCATCATGAATTTAAAATTTCTTTTAGTGTATTATAAGGTAAAAAACAAAACAAAATGCCATGGGAGGACACATATTGGGAACCTAATATCAAATGTACAAATAATGCAAGTTTCTAGAAAAATTTTCATGTTCCATCATAATGAGCTCCATATTAATCAAGATAAGATTTAGGTTGAGGACATGATTGTTGCACAAGTAAATCAAATTTAGTCCCTTATCTACATTTTTAAAGATGATTTTCACGGTTCATTTTCACTTGTTTATTTGAAACTCCCTAACTGTCACTTTTGGTAATGATTTTATTATTATTATTTTTATTTTTTTGAAGACTGAGTGCGAAAGATTTTCAAATGTTCTAATACCATTTATTGTATATGGTTCACTTACATACCACAAATAATTAAATCTAGTTTATTTTAAAGGATTATTTATTCGTAGTTTATTTATATCGTAGTTTGATAGAGACGTGAGGTAAAAAATAATTTATTCCGTAATTTGCACATTTTTTTAGTATGAAAGTTTTCTTTTCAATTTTAATGTTTACATTTAGAATTGAAAACCAATGAATCAAGCTTTAAATTAAGCTTTGAACTCATTCACCTGCTATCTTTAAGATGAGTGAGAAGGAACATTCTCATGGTAATTAAAATTATTTTTCCTGATATTTAACTTTAAAAAAACTGCTTACGAAAATTGTTATTACCTTTTTCGGAAGCGTCAAGCTATGAATTTTATGGTTTGTTTTCTGTGAATTTTTAAAATATCTCCGTTATGGATTAAAAGCTCTGTGTAACACATTCTACACTATAAAATAATCAAATTTTATTTTGATATTCGTTTATGTGGCTGCGTTTTAAAAAATTGGATAAAAAAATAATTCACTACAAATGATTAATTGTATTTTTCCACTTTAATACTCTGATGTTTGTATATTCCATCATAGTGGTGGAAAATACACATAAACTTTCAATATTATTTTTACAATCATGGTGACTTACGGTAACACAGTACATCAGTTGATTCAGAATATTCTGTGTTTTTTTACAGAAAACTCTACAAGGTCTAGAAGAATCTAAATCATGCCAGGGGAGACTTTTTGCCCCTTTCAAACCGCATGATTAAAAAGTTGAATTCCATCATCTGTACATTATCTCAAGAGGTTGGATTGCAGACTATGAACAGTTGAAATTATCAGGGTTTGTTAATAATTAAGACTCCCAAATCTGTGTACAATGTAGTGAGAGCTACAGCATGAGAAGATTGATGTTTAAGTTGAAACTTCATGTAGGTAGATAGTCTAAAGCATCCCTCCATCCATTACGAGACTGTCAAGTGTTACGTTATTTTAACAAATATTGTTGCATTTTTGTTGCAACTTTTCCGGACGAAGAACCATTTTACCAGACTAGCTTTAAAGCTCATAAGTTTCTTGTCTCTAGAACGCGATTGCTGGAAGAAACATATCTAAAATTTGTTATTATTCAATAATCCCCAACACCTTTTCCGTCTGCTGTATTAGAAGAAGTATGTCTCGAAGATAGAGGAACTCTTTCTTCAGTACTAGGATTGACAGAAGTTTGTATTAAAATAATTATTTAGATCCTAGGAGAAATGTTTATTATTACAATTTCAAGTTGTTTTTACTTTGTTTAATTCATGCATATTTAATTAGGAAGTTAGTTAAAAATATTTTTATTACTAATTTTTATTCTGAAGCAAATCCAACACATATGAATGTGAAATTAACACAGAAAAACTTTGAAATTTTTAAATATGTCAGCAATATAAAGGAATATTTAAATAATTATTAAATTTCTACAGAGGAAATCTGTCACGGTTCATAATTTAAACGCTTATCGATATGCTCATGTAACCTAATCGGCTAATCACATTTAGCTTTTAATAGGTAAACCGACTTCTTCATTCTGTTACAAATGAATATCATGAAATTGAAATATAATAAATGGTATTTACTAGTTATTTCATTTTTACATTAAATCAAGATCACTAAATTTCTTCAAATTGCGGGTAAGTAGATTGTTATTAGTTTAGCTTGTTATTTATTAAAATTCACCTAATCGGAGGTGAGTATGGCGGATTGAAAATGTTTTTAATTTTTATATATAAATATATATATCGTAGAGAGTAAATTAAATGACATATTTAAAAAAGTAAGCATTGAGTTTTTTTATTGCAATTACTAACATTTTGTAGTTACTAGTATTATATTTTTCAATTGTACATAAATATATCTTTTAGTGAAATCATTTAGACATATTGTGTTTTGTTTATAGATACATACAGATATCTTTTTAATATTCCCTATATAAAAAGGACAATGGTATGAAATTTACTTAAGACACAATTACCAAGACGCAAGATAAGTTCAAATTTAAAAAAAGACATATAACAAGTATATTGTAATTGACCTAAACGTTCCCATGAATATTCTAAATTTGACATAAAATCGGTGAAAATTTATTTCGGTGAAGTTCAGTCTTTGCAAGTACTTCAAGGGGAGGAATATCCAATGAGAATTTTAACGCGGGATATGTTAAGAATGAAATTTATTAATCGCGTTATATAAAAAAAAGACACGCTTTTAAAAACCTCTTTAAGTTAATTTCCAGACATCATACGTAATCACATAATCAATCGCAATAAAGTCCTACTACAGAAATCATATGTATTTTAAAATGAAACAAGTTCATAAGTAAAAACAAATAGTGTACTTTGATACAAACTAACTGCTATTACACTTGAGATAACTTCAAACATATTAAATTATCTAGAAAGACCTACTACTGTATAATGAAAACAAATTAGGATTTCTAACTGTATAGCTCGTAAGTGATGACAACGTTTCATGTTTTATAGTAAGTTACCAGTTGTAAATTAGATAAATAAGTAGTTAATTAAAAGTTTTAATTGCATATAACTTAATGATGTGGGATATAAACAAAATAAGTGTAGTTCTCACTAGAAATATCATTGAAATAATCTTTATATTCAAATAACTAAGAGAGTTTTCCAATGTTCAGAACATTGTTATTCAGATTCATAATTTTGTAATGAAAATAAAATATTTTAGGATATTCACAGCTTGACCTTTTTAAACACCCGCTAATAAAAATATTATTCAAGAGAGAATTTTATTAATATAGAATTAAAAATTGAATAAAACGTGATTTTAAATAATATTATTTACTGGATGACGATACAATATATTTTCAATTTGTACGACAATTGAATAGTTTGCATTGTCATACAGTAATTAAAACATTCGTTTAATACATGGAAACATACAAAATATGTATTTTAATTATATAACGACATATACTATTGCAAATTAAAAAAGTGTAAATATGTGTTTAAATGTAATGGTGCATATCTGCGACATGATGCTTGTGATAAATGTGACATAAATGATATGACGAGAGAAATGTGTACAAACTTTAGCTCGTTATTCAACAGGCCGTAAAACTAGGGATATTTATCAAGTTGTCAAACCTTTAAATTAAATTCGAATCAATTTCAAAAGTTAGGAGCAAACTAACTATTAATATATGGTAGTTATGACATTCTGTAATCCCTAAACAATATATCAGATAGACGGACATATCATACACAATTGGACCTAATTACAATATAATAGTTACTAACACGATTTTAGAAAATGTTGGGAGAATTTTAATATTTTCTTTACCACAGTCAATTCATTTCCATTTTAGTAAAAAATTATTGTATAAATAATATATTATGTATTATTATTGCTATTATTATCTACCTTACATACAGTAATTATTGTAAATCAATATTTATCTAGCAGATTAATAACAATAAATATTGTATGAGATAAAATATAGAGATGTCAGTTATCAATATGTGACGATACATTTGTTGCGAGCATTGAATATTAAATAAATCATATATTTTTAATTAACATTTCGAAACTAATTTACCTAAGAGATCAAAACGAAATTATAACTCAAGGAGAACAAATTCAAATATGAAATTCATTCTTTCCGAACAGAACACACGCAGTATACGTGAAAATAATTTATTCATGTTGTAGATTAGAAATACCATTAAATATACAATTCAATTTAACCTTATTTCTGTGTTAATATTATATAGTCAAATTCCGCCTATGGATAATATTTTATTAAACTAGCTTTGGGATATGTTACTTTATAATTTTATTTTATTTTTATTTTACCTTGGGTTATTCCACCACATTCGCGTTTTCGAGTCAAAATCGCTTTTGCATAAAAGGTATTTTAAAACTTACAAAATTAAACCAATACAGATACGAGTTTGATTAGTTTAAAGGTAATGATATATTGCCAAAAATTTTAAACAATTTATACATCTAAAATGTTTTATTTTCATTAATATATTTTTAATCCGAATAACAATATTCTCCACATTTCAAAACTCTTTTAGTTATTTTATTATAAAGATTATTTTAATGATACAATATGAAACATTGTCATAACTTACGAGCTATTAGTGTTTGAAATCCTAATTTGTTTTCATTATAGTAGGTCTTTCTAGATCCTTTAATATGTTTGTAGATATCTCAATTGTAATAGCAGTTAGTTTGTATCAAAGTACACTATTTGTTTTTACTTATGATCTTGTTTCATTTAAAATACATATGGTTTCTGTAGTAGGACTTTATTGCGATTGATTATGTGATTACGTATGATGTCTGGAAATTAACTTAAAGAGGTTTTTAAAAGCGTGTCTTTTTTTTATATAACGCGATTAATAAATTTCATTCTTAACATATCCCGCGTTAAAATTCTCATTGGGTATTCCTCCCCTTGAAGTACTTGCAAAGACTGAACTTCACCGAAATAAATTCTCACCCATTTTATGTCAAATTTAGAATATTCATGGGAACGAGTAGGTCAATAACAATACACTAGTTATATTATGTCTTTATTTAAATTTGAATTTATCTTGCACTCATTTGAGTCTTAAGTAATTTTCATATCAACGTCATTTATTATAGGGAATATTTAAAAGATATCTGTATGTATCTATAAACTAAACACAATATATTTTAATGGTTTCACCGATAGATAAACGTAAAAATAAATGCCAATGGGAATAAATTTCAATACACTTGCTGAGTGTATTTCAGGTCCTACCTTTGTTAACAAAAAGGGAGTGAATACACAGATATTATTAAATACGATAATCATATTATTTATATACATCTTTATATTATATTTACGTAGATGTTTTCAAAAGAATTCTCTAAGCTAAATTTATATCATTGGCTTATTACATGATGGGCAATGGTCAAATCGAATAATATATGCTGAGCTAAGCCGTAGTTGTCCATAATGGAGGATAATATACGTTGACAGGTATATATAATTTAAGTATTCATTATTATATTTACCCAAGTCTCAAATAATATTTAATTCAATGGAGAATGTTCCTTCTAATTGGGCTTATTCCTAGGTACGTATTCACAACCCGTTTCGGAACTCTATTCCAACGTAAATAAATCGCTGTATGGAGGAGATCTTGACGTTAAGATATTACAAACACATCAAAAATATACATTACTTAGTCACAATATGTTAAAACAAAACAATTATCGTACTACCGTTATCTAATATCACGAAGTGTGATGGTGAGTTACGAAACGCGTCAATAGTAATTAAATAGGAAATAAATAAACACAGACATTATTATACTCTATTGAATATATATAATTGCACGTTAGAATACGAATACAAAACGAAGAGAGAGAGAGAGAGAGAGAGAGAGAGAGAGAGAGAGAGAGAGAGAGAGAGAGAGAGAGAGAGAGAGAGAGAGAGAGAGAGAGAGAGAGAGAGAGAGAGAGAGAGAGAGAGAGAGAGAGAGAGAGAGAGAGAGAGAGAGAGAGAGAGAGAGAGAGAGACAGAGAGAGAGACAGAGAGAGAGAGAGAGAGAGAGAGAGAGAGAGAGAGAGAGAGAGAGGGGGGGGAGCGAGGGAGAGACAGAGAAGGAAAGATTGTGATCTGGCTCACAAAAACACCATCGCTACTAATAATAAGATACAAAAGTCCAATATTTACTAAACTTACTTTCCGTTGGTTTTTTTTATCCCATTTCTCGTCAATCCTAAGCTGATTGCGTGATTTTTAAACAAATATTAATTACTTATTTGTATATTTTATTTTTCTTGACAATTAATATTATAACTCTCACAGGCACCTTAGTCGATTGTGTGAATTACTGTTATATGTAATGTAGCCATCATTGTTTTAATAAAAATTACACGCACAGTCAATTTTCATTTCTGGCAATAAAAAACATTTTAGACAATATTGTTATAGCAATAACTACTGTTCTTTAAAATTAAATTTCTGACAACATTAAGCAACGGATCAGACCTTTTACTAATTTGTATTAAGGAATTTGTATGGATTAACATTTTATAATACGACCTAATTAGTAAGTAACTGAGTAGGAAGATAATGCAGATAGATGGGTGAGTAAATGTACTTTGAGTGCTATATGTAAATCTTTGTTTAGAACATTAACACTAAATGGAAGTACTCATACATTTTCATTTATATAGTTACGACAAAATAACTAGTGGCTTCAAGAGAGTTAAAGGAATACACGAATATTTCAAAGAGTGCATAAATGCTTTAAAAGCTTTCATATTTTTAATAACTTAAAATCTAAAGCACAGAAACTACATTTCACTTTGGACAAATACAAAGTAATGGGTTTTAGAAAGTAGAGAATTGTGGGCGAGAGATCATTCTTAAGTTAAAATGAACTCAGACTAAATGATTAGAAAAAAGTATTTATAACTATTATAAATATTTATAATTTAGTTCTAATGTTGCTCTTGTGTATACCTGGCAATAACCCACAATTAATAGTGTAATAACCTAACATGAAATTAATGTATTTATTTCCTAATCACAAGAGTTTAAATCACAATTTAATGGGTTACACAGAGTATAAGATGTAACATACAAAATATAATCATCATTTTTGTTAAATAATTTAACCAAATACCGATATTATACGTCAAATTAAATTTTGAACTTTATTTACCTCTGGTTAAATTTACATCGTAATTTCTTAAATGCAAATTTTAGATTATTTAAGATAGATCATTTTAGGATAATCATTTTTTTGGAACTTGGCAATATAATTAATCTAGCAGAACAAGTAGTGCACAAAGAATGCACTGAGGAGAATACACTAGTTATTGGAAAGGAGAAAATATTACCAGTGATACTATGCAATTTGATAGAAAGAAAGAACTTAACAATTTTATAATGCAGAACTGCATTTTGTGTTTCAAAGAACCCTCTTCGAGAAGATTCGAGTTATTATGAGATAACCGTGAGCAAGGTTTGAATGCAAAGCTATGTATAGAAACATATATAGGAATACAAATAAAATTGTTAATATAAACTGTACAAGTTTAAATTTAAACCGATATAAAAGATTTTGATAAATTACAAAATTTAACCTAATAGCCGTATTATTTGTTAAAAATAAGTTAGGTAAACGATTTATTCATTTATTGAGTAAACTGATAACTACCATTAATATTGTATTTTCTAGATCAAATGTTGAATCAATTAAAGTTGTGTAACCTAAGAGTATTGTTGTGAAATCATTTTATGATTTCATTTTGTGGTATTTTTTATTATATTTGATTTAGAAATTTTCAAAATTTATATTATTGATTAATTCGATATTACTCAAATGTACTCCTATTAATTCAATTTAAGTAACTTGGTATTATTGAACTGGCATTGGAGTTGTTTTCTTGTATTAGGCTACGCCAAAATACAAATTCTTAAAATTTGATATATGTTTTTTTTTATATATGGGTTATATAAGAATCTGTTTTGATTATAAGTTCAAAACTAAGTGAACTATGTGTTTATATTTTTTTAATATCAAAATAAAAGTCCCTATTTTTATTATTTATCTTTAACTCTCATATAGAACAATGTTTTATTCATGATCGTTTTTTGTAATTGATTTTCCTTAAAAAGTGCACGTTCTTGAGTCTATGTGTTAAGATTTTAGTGTAATCCGGTTTTCAAATAGTCACACATTTTTTGAATCGTATAAATATGCGTTGAATTAAATTTACTAATACATTAGAGCGCTTAAATCATTGCCTATTAGTTTTAATATTTATTCAAAATAATTTTAATCTACAATTATTACTATTATGCTAATTAGATTTTTTATTCTTATTACTATTTTAAGTTTTCAATTATTACTAAATAAAACAAACATAATACTTACCGTACAAAGTAACTGTACCTAAAGTCAAATCCTATTAACAACCATGAATATTGCATCTCCGTAGATAGGTAATAATGACATTAAAAGCTTCTTATCATGTCTCCTGTGAATTTATACATATATAAATAGTACCTTCAAGCGTATGCTCATTCCAATTTCATTTGATTAAAATTAAATTGATTCAGTAAAATTCAAGGTAATTATGTAAATGTAGCTCTTAATGCCATACAGTGCGTGTAGAATATTACAGCTTTATGAACATTATATGACTATTATTTATTTTATTACCTCAATAAAATCGTGAACAAATGATGTTTTGACTAAAAAATAATATAATTGAAACCTAAACCACATTAGGCAAAAATAAAAAGCCTTAGTTTCAACAAAAACTAACTTCGACGTTGCAACTTACGTGGTATGTATGAATTAATTTGTTCACGTCAATAAAATCACGTTTTTACTATTTGTAAGTCTTAACTAGTAATTTGTAAATTTTAATATATTTATTAAAGAACAGTTCACAGATTTAAATGTAGTTTATATCCGTTACTTAATATTAGTTGAAGTGAGGGCTAAACTTTATAGAATGTATAACATACATTTTTTTGTACAATATGTTGCAGATATATTAAATAGATTTTATAAGAACTATTTCCTTACATAAGTAGGGAGAATTTTGTGTGTGCTACAAATTAAGTTTAATATCATCAAGTATATTAAAACTATAAAACAGTTTACATAATTTGAGGAAATAACTTAAGGCTTACATATAATTATATTTTAAATAAGATTGAAAAACTAAATAGTAAATTTTAAATGTATATGCATTTTGAAATGAATATTCCTTAGGAATAGGAATAACGTTTAACGCCAAAACGAAGTAGCAGGATGATATCTCGTTTAAAACGACTATTGATTAGGGAAGGGCTGACCACGCTGGCAATGCGCCATTTTTTGCAGAGAGAGACAACTTACTCTCATAACAGTTAAGGAGATATTAAAAGAGATTGTCATTCTTTTTATAATTTTTTCATTTCCAACCTCATTTTGATACTTCCTTCCTTCTATTTCTTTCACATGTTCAAGGAGCACTGTCACCAATTGATAAGTCTCTTAAAACAGTATGTGGCTGGATATTTAAAACAGTATTATTATTTGTTTTCAAATTTGTTATAATTTTTAATCGTCCTAAATTTTTTTCTAATCAAAATATACGAAAACTTCAGTAACTATATTTACGTGTCTCTTTCTGACAGTTACCGTGTGTAAATATATTGATTTATATATTACACACATATATAAAACTAAGTTTCCGGGGATACAATATTTCCCTATGTTACAGCCACATATAAAAACAAACAGGTACCCGATCAGACGATACAACTTCAGACGTTCTACCTTGAAAGAATCTACAATAAGCGCTTTCTCAGGCTCAATAATATGAAAGCTTACATGTTTGATTTTGCACAATAATATTTAAAACTTCTTTCTTCAACTTATCATAAATTGGTTTGCTTTTTATTACGAAACTAAAAATCTACAGTCGGATAACTATTTATTTCCAATTATCAATAAGCTGACATAAACTGATATAAGTCATAATAATAAATTTTGTTAATAGAAAATCTCCTAAACCTCACACTTGAAATATATTGAATTAATTGTAATTTTATAATACCACATTAGTTTTTATTAGTGGAGTATAACAAAGATAAGCATTCAATAAAATCCTCTGTTTATGGAACATGGAACAACAGTCACGAAATTATGACTAAAATATTAATTCCAGATAATGTAGTCAGCACATACCTTTACAATTATTTACGAAAATAATTAAATGACATGTAATATAAACACACTAATTTTTTTTAACATTCAGTCTTTTAGAGTATAGTTGTTGTTTTTTTGTCAATGACGCATTGAATTATTGTAAAATTAAAATGTTCAACGTAAGAAACAAACTACTGACATACAAGTGAAAAATATGGAAACAATTTCTCGATTTATGGTTTATTTAGAATTTATACTAATTCGTAGGCGTCGAGGTTTGATAGATGCAGCAGAGATTGCAATGAAATATTTATTCGGTACAGCGACTGTACTGACTTAACTGAGTTAAATAAAAAGGCGGATAGATTGTAAAAAAAACCTAAAGAAAATTTAGTTCGCATAAACAAGGTACAGGTTAGAATTATGTAATCAGATCATGCGTTAATTATTCGAAATATATAAGTAAAAAAATTGTTTGGGGAAATATGTAAAAACTGCTGTAAATTTGACAAAAAGTATGTATAATGCTACTTTAAATGAAATTGACCAGACGAGCACTAGGATGTGGCAACATGCAAAATTAATTCTTTAATTATATAAATTGAGCAAACACCTAGTTTTAACATAAAGATTTAATTCAATTACAAGAAGCATTAAATGTAACTACTAATGGAAAATTAGGTTAAAATTTAATTAAACCAAGTAATTTGAGTCAGATACTACGACATGATGTATCTCAACAATTGGGAACACATTTAAGTGTAATAACTACAACTGAACCAGATCTAATTAATGCTTACTAATCCTTATTCAATGTTCATTTTGTAGGGATACAAACTCATATTAGAATATTTATAGATTTAAATTAAAAAGTTCAGATAGACATTTTGAATTATAAAAAGTGAAAATATTGCCATATTTTAATGAATAAATAATTCAATTTATAACTATACCAATAGACTTTTCATATTTTGCGATATCAGAAGATAGGCAGTTTTATGCTAACTAACATGGTAGAGATTTAGAGAGATTATGTCACACTGTTTGTATACAGTTTGTTCAGACGATTTTCCATTATATTCTATGCAGACACCTTCATATACAGCTGCAATGTTCTTGGAATATGCAAGATTTGTAAGGGACTTATTATGGAGAAATGTTTTTACCGGTTATATATAGTGCATGGAATAAAAGGACTTGTATCTATAGTACTTCCACTCCTTTACAAATAACTTGGCATTATCAATTTTACTATATATTGGAAGAAACTATTTCAGAAGATAGTCTAGGAAAAGGTTTCCTAACCAATTCTCAGAAATGTTATAGGTTTTCTGATTATTTAAAATTATTACCGTTACCGTAGGTTATAGTACCTTATCAACAGACAGAGGCACTATATTGACACTTTCAATCAAATCTTGAATTGCTCCTTTTGAGCGTCAAGCTATAGAAAGACAGCAAAAAATTTCATGGCTCCTTTAAACTAAATTATGAAGAGAACTCTTAAGATTCCCGATGGTACAGTGACATTAGATCACAATTTGGAAGAATTAGATGAATTATCCGAAAATAAATCTAATTTGTCCTTAAAATCACACAAATATCTTGGTATTGAAGTATATTGATTTTAGTCGTTATAGTCAGTTTCATAATTTTGCAACGCAAATGTTAGTACTTGCTCACGAATATTAATTTATAGCCCATACAAAACCTACTTTTAAAAGTTATGTACCAAGTATATCGACGTTCTATGAAAACTAGAGATAATGGGATAGAAGTAGATGTCACCACCAAAATGAAGGTATGGAGGTGAACACAGGACCAGAATGTTCATTAGACCTATAGGATGACAAATCACCAGATACAGGAAAGTCAATGCCGAATTTCATGTAGGAAGAGTTATCTACAAACCTTCGAGACCTTTAGATAACTACTAGATGTCACCAGTCATCTATATGTTTGGGTATTGTGTAAAATGTTATCTCGTATCCTTTGTGTAGATGAGTAAGTAGGTATAGCGAAATACAGTAAAGTGCAGATAGTGAAGTTAGACATTTGGATACTGATGAGATTATTGTATGACTTGTTAGTGTAAGTACAAAATAATATTGAATGGGTCCGGAAGTGGTTTTAAATGGGACCGAGTTTTCCCATGTTATAGTGTCACAGAGTAATTGGGTTCTAAAGACCTGCCCACCGGTGCTGAATATCCAACCCCCCCCCCTTTGTCAAGGAAACCTTTTTCATTTTATCATGAAGAAGTAAATTTCATTTAAATAAAATCGTTGTATGTAATGAGCATTACAATTTTAAGAAAAAAAGACTAATTGTTTTGTAAATATATTACAAAATAAATGAAAGACTATCTTTTCACACCCCATAGATAATGTAAATATTAGAATAATGTAGTTTAAAATAAGTTAATTAACTAGTATGACTACATGGAAAAACGTGTGATGAACAATGTATATTGTTATAAACAATAGTAATAATCCTATATGATACTAATAGTTGTAATAATAATAATAAACTTAAACTCAAGAGTAATGTAGAGAATGTAACAAAGCAATAATTGTGTATCTCTGGAACTGAATTAAACCAATATTGTAATAACCTAAAAAAAACAAATTTAAATCAAATCTCTCATATCAATAATTGGCTTTTCACAATATTCCAGTAGACAAAGATTATGTATTGTCTTGCCTTAACCGTAAGGTCAGTGATTACACTACTCTTGTTAGGTTTTTTTTTTTATTTAAATGAATTTATTGCCCTAATAAAGATTTTAATTTAGTTCTTCTTCCATCAAAATTTATTGTTTTTTAATACTAATATATTTTGAAATATCTAATACATCGCCCAACTCAAATATTTTGATATTGTACTTTATTTTAAAAGAATTTATTTTGGCAAGTTAAACTCACAAATAATTGTAAATTGGATTTCCCAAACCTCGTTGTCGTTTCTGTGGATCCGTACTTCTGCATCGTCTGGGATAAGTATTCTATTAGAGCAATTTCCTCTAATTTAACTGTTGGGTCTCAATTTTTTCCGTTTTCCAAGGTTACTGTGACTGAGGTTTTCTTCTTTAATTTTTTCCTTCTTCATCTGCATCTAGTTCTGACGTCCCTTAATTTGCCTTCCTAAAGTAGTTTTTATTACTGCATGTTGATTTCTTTTTCTTATATTATTACGTCTAGTAGTGTTGTTTATTAGATGGATATTTTCATACCATTTAAAACTAATAATCTTTATTATATGTTTATCAATCTGAGAAAGTCTAACTATTATTGTTGTTTACAGGGTGTTTTCTTTCAGAAATACCGAAGATTCGCTTCGGGTGCTATATATAAGATATGCCACCCTTGCCTTGACACTGTAGGCCTATTTAAAACCAGGGATTCATTTCTTTTGTTCAGATCGAACTTTTCCTAACTAGTTTTTAAGACCTTTATCATTATAATTTAAATAGTTTTCCTTAATCCTTTGTTTAACTGTTGATTCCAATAACGTCCGTGCTCTTTTGTGTCCTCGACCAAGCGCGAATGCTGTACGCTGTAAATTTTTTAAATTATAATTTATTTTATATGTAACACTGGCATTTCTTAACTATTAACTTCAAATTGAATATTATTATTTTTAATTATTTCTCCCTGATATGACCTCGAACAAATCTCTCTATCTTGTTACGTCTTTAGTTCTAACTTTTCATTTATTATTATTTAATTAATATTTTATATTTGGTAATTTATTTATTATAATCGCAACGTTTTTTCTTAATTTTGAGAATATATGAGATATTTTCATTTGTTTATATAATTTAACTTAAATCCAAAGCTTTCGTATAACTTTTTATTAACTCTATATTCAAATCCTTACTTTGTGATAAAACGTGAATATATTTCATCACTCAATCTAAGCTCTCGAAATTCACAAAATCGCTTAAAAATACCCTGATTTTAGGAATGCCAAGTATTTTTAGGGATGGGATCATCTAGGACTAAAGTACGTGTCTTCACGGTTACTGGACCACTGCACCTTATACCTAGGCTTGCCTTTTGTCTATCAACGTCCAGCGACAAATAACAGTACAAAATCCTATTTTCCACAAAAATCTAAATTTTTTCATTTTAAGAGGGGTTAGTTCTCCTTTTAGTGTTAATGCGAAGTTCCCGAAAATATTACTTAATTGCTCAAAACTGCTTTTGGTGCCCTGAAATGTTAATAAATCCCATATTAAATTTTTCTCTCTAAGTCCTCTTATGATTATCTATTTATCTGCAATCTGTTTATATTTCTATACATTTTATTTTTCATGTTTATATTACATTTATGACTCATATTTATAGTATTTATATATTCGATCGATTAAAATTTCCCCCTTTATTACTGGATTTATAATACTACTTATAATTTACTTCACATCATATTTTTACACTATTTATAACGCCAAGGTCAACGTTTTAACACGAGCCCCGCCTAAATTGATTTTAAAGATTTCAAATCATTCTTAGTTGAGCCCCCCTTCTTAATTAATATTAATCTATACTGTGTTCTTTAGGTTT
This sequence comes from Aphrophora alni, assembly GCA_963513935.1. Lineage (NCBI taxonomy): Eukaryota > Metazoa > Arthropoda > Insecta > Hemiptera > Aphrophoridae > Aphrophora > Aphrophora alni. The sequence continues at coordinate 79,079,404 of OY740770.1, read as the reverse complement.
GTTACGAACTTACCCCCTTTTTCTTATATTGAAAATTAAAACATTATTTATCCTAATTTATTTTTTCATACTTAAGACTTAGTTTTTTTATCAGATTTTTTAAAATTTTATTATCACCTTTCTACAGTATAACAAACACACAGAACACAATTCTCACAAAAAATACGCCTAAGTATCAGACGCGTTTCAAAGACAAGGTCGTCCTCTTTAGTGATACACGAGCTACACCAATCAAACTGTCACCTTTCTAATTCATTTATTCACAAACGTAACTTTTCTTCTATAATTATTTTTCGTTATAAATTTGTCCGCAAAGATTTTACACTTTAAAACAGTTAATTTTTATCAATTTTGTTTAATTAGTTTTTAAAACCTCTTTCTTATTTTTTATATTGACCACAGTTCATTCACCTTATTGTTATGCATCCGTCCTTTTAATTTGCTTTGGCACTAAACAAACATCCCTTGGAAAATCCATATTTTTGTTTTGAATTTACTGCCGACCCTTGCTTGGAAGTAGGTCAACCTTCCCTTTGGTGTCCAGGTTAAGTCTTATCCCTTTTATTTACTTGTGCTGGTTTCAGAGCTAATTTTATTATTGAACACGTGGGGTCTACATTCTTTTGTTTTTTTCGGTAATGGTTCTTTTTTCGTATTTTTTTGACGAGGTCAACTATTCCTGGGTATGCTTCATTGTTATTTTATTAAGTCACTTTGACATTTTATTGGTATTTAATTCTTAGAAATATATATTAATTTTTCCTATTCCTTCTGGATGCCCTACTTTTTTTTCTTTCGTAGATTTCTTTTCAAAATTTTATTACCTATTAGATTTATCTTTTTTTATATTTCTCTTTTACATAATTTTTGGTTATGTGGCTTTTCTAGGCTCATTCTAGAAAAAAATTGATGACATTTTCTTATACGTCTTGTTTCTTAGGACATAGGCAATCCTATAAGTTCCTGTATAAAACCAATCTGATTTCTTCGTTTCGTTTCTGAATTGGCCAGCCATTATTCAGGTATTTTGACCAAAATTAGATCTCCTTCTCCAGATACAGTAAGTAAATCGATTCGAAAGGCTATTGTTTACAGCTATTGCATTTCCTGCACGGATTACCTTGACTTGGCAGTTTTCCTGTATTTGTCGTTGTGTCTCTTTGACTCTGATAACATCCTCCTCATGTATCTTGCATCCTCCTTGTCGCACACATATCTTGCTTCCTCACACAAATGAATCTCCTTCGAAATATAGATCTCGAGCGGTGTTGAGTTTTAGACGTCTTCTTGGTATATTGACTCCACATCGCCTTTGTGTCATGACAATATTGTTCGCAACATCCTCACGATATCCATATTTACTCTTATTGCCAAATTCACTTGAAGATGTTTCATCAGAATGAGACCGTGTGTTTTATTTTCTTCTCCTATACATTGTCATATTGTCTGAGTGTCAAAGCATTCCATACTCAGTATTGATTTTTTCAGATATGCTAACTTTTTCAAAGTACAGTTGAATATTGTTGATGCTGTTGCTTATTGTTGGATGTCTTACTGTAAATATTTTAGCATGATATGAAATGACATCTACTGTGGCAAAATAAGTTGTACTTTACCTAATATCATAAGAAACGGTCCAAGAGAAAACAATGGCAACCATTTAATTTATTTCATCGGTGACAATTGGTCTGCTCCGACCTACTAAAAATCGATTCACCCTTTGGCATACATCACAATTTTTAATAATTTCAACATTCGTTTATTCGTATTAGGAATAAAAAAAATTGATTTCGTCATTTTATAAATTTTATTTTACCGACATGTTCTTCTCATGTGTTCCCTTAACAAATCCTTCTTCGATTTATTATTGGATCACAACTTTCAATTCACCTCAAACTAATTTATATAACATGTAAACAAAATATTTTGTTAAAATCGCAGTTTTTTACATTACGAAAGGATGGTCCCGTCGTTAATCTATATAATAAAAAGTCAACCACCCCCTCTAATATTTTTCTAAGTAAACAAACAGAGATATCCTTTTGGTGGTCGTGCAATCTTAGCAGGAAGTTTCATTTTATGATTTTCAAAATTTTGAGTGTCTCCCAAAAATGGGGGATTTTGGCAGCAACTCAAATTTTTTTAATGTAAACCCCCTTCAAGTGACAACTCATTTTGAAGTGTTTATAAAAACTTAAAGAATGGTGAAAACCAGAGTTTGCCATCTCTTCTCTATTCAAAATGGTAGCCAATATCACCATTACATTGATTTTTTTCTTATCTTTTTAATGTGTTAAATCTAATTGAATACGATGTTAACTATTTAGTTATTCTAATTAGGAAAACCATTGTCATAACTTACATGTCATGTTGCCAAGTCAAACCAGATGTTCAAACTGAAGCCCTCCTACTATTTGGCAGTGAGACAAGCGTAGGGTGAACTCATCTCTCACGTTTTGGAAAGTCTGAAGTGGTATGTTGTTGCAGGCCTCAACAATTCTGTTCCTTAAGTCTTCAACATTTTCTACTGGTTTCTTATAAATTATGGATTTAATATGACCCCATAGAAAAAAGTCCATGGGTGTAAGGTCTGGGGACCGCGCAGGCCATTCTATCGGACCACGCCTACCAATCCACTGACCACTTATTTGAGTGCCTAGAAAATGTCTTACATCACGATGAAAGTGTGGTGGGGTACCATCCTGCTGGAAGTGAACAATGTCTTCGTCAAATTCATGTTCATTTTCCATAATAACATTAGTTATGGAATATATGCTGGGATAATTGATTCCCGTAACATTTGCAAATACATTTCTCCATTTAGGTTCCCATTAATAAGGAATGGTCCTAAAATGTGATTCCCTAAAATCCCGGCCCAAACATTTAATTTTTCTGGGTACTGGGTGCAGGATTCTCGAAAAACATGGGGGTTTACTGAATCCCACTACCTGCAATTGTGTTTGTTTACAGCCCCATTGACAAAAAAACTGCATTCATCACTGAACACAATGTTTTGAATAAACAATGGATGAGCTAAAATTAGAGCTTCTATTTCCTCACAAAATTGAAGACGACGGCCTGGATAATCTTCATTCAACTCATGGACAAGCTGAATTTTATAAGGATGAAATTTATTTGTCTTTAGTAAACGTACCACAGATATTTGCTACTGATCTGGTGGACGTCTGCGGATCTTCAACAAACTGTGCAACAATTTCAAATTGTTTGTCTTCGTCCAAAGAAGGACGACCTGATCGTGGAGCATCCAAGATGAATCCAGTTACTCGGAATTTATTCACTAAAGTTCTTAGGTATTTCCTTGTCACAGGTCTATCAGGATGTGCAACATTGAACCGCCAACCTTTCTGCCTCATGATAATTTTCATTTGAAGCTCCGAAAGTAAATATCATGCCGCTTTATCTTCGTGACTTCGTGGCATTATTATGCGTAGGCAGTAATAATAATTAGAGGAGATAATTTAAAAATAAGAATGACAAAGCTAATCAAAATCAATAACAGACACACATTAAACAAAACACTTCACGAAACAGTAACAGACAATAATGATACCAACACTGTATTTATTAATACTACATTGTTTTTGACAGTGACAATTATTTCATTACCACTCTAAAGTATGGCCTATTCAGATGAAATTGAAACAAAGAAGAGGCTGGTTTGTACTAAACCGTACTTCAAACTGGGAAAGTCCGCAGTAATAAGGTCACTCATTCAAACAAACATCTTATCAGTAGGCTTTACAATCTTCATTGGAATCTTTGTCCTTTGCATTCTGAACTGATTTGGAACACAGAAAAAAATAATAACCCAGTTGTTTCAGAGAAAGTAACTTTACCTTGAAAACTAATGTAAGTGTAGACTTCCATAACATTTGACGGGCTACCATTTTTGATAGGGAAGAGATAGCGAACTCTGGTTTTCACCATTCTTTAAGTTTTTGTAAACACTTCAAAATGAGGTGTCACTTGAAGGGGGTTTACATTTTAAATTTTTGAGTTGCCCCTAAAATCCCCCATTTTTGGGGACACTCAAAATTTTCAAAATCATAAAATGAAACTTCCTGCTAAGATTGTACGACCACAAAAAGGATATCTCTGTATATTTACTTAGAACAATATTAGGGGGGGGGTCTTGACTTTTTATTCACCCAGTATATATATATATATATATATATATATATATATATATATATATATATATATATATTAATTGGTAGTGATTCAATATGTGTGTCTGTGTGTGTTCGTGTGTCCATGAATATAATTTTTTATCCGATCTTTATCAAATGTTCAATCAATATAATTTCATCGCACGATTGGTTTGGTTTGTTAGTAGAACAATATTTCAAATAATTCAGAAGGTGAAGATTTAAAATCGGTATATTATCTTTTCGAATTAAGTTTTATGCCATAAAATTGAGAGACCTCTTCCGTAAAATATGATAATAACTGAAAAACAATTGAATTATGTCAAATAAATCTGTTAAAGTATTTGGTGAAGTTGCAATATTCAAAGAATACATAAAAAAATGTAGACTTTCAGTCAAGTTCCCTCTGGCTTGTCAACCCCGTACCTACGATCATAAGTGCGCAACTGATACTTAGCCTATACAATGTTAAATAGTATGAGTAAGTAAAACTCATACTAGATTAGCCGTAATAATAAATAAATATAATACGTCTTAATAATACTTATCACGAAGTCTATCGTACGAGACTCCTAATTTCAAATATAAATATATATATATGTGTGTGTGTGTGTGTGTGTGTGTGTGTGTGTTTGTTGTGAATTTCCATGTTTTAATTTGGAAGGACAGAGTAAAAAAGGTATGACACCGTAGTTATTTATTTATTTTCTGTATACTGGAGATATTAGAGTGTTGACAATACCTATGAAGCTAAAATAAACGAACTTTCGATTTGTATAAAGGAATATACAGCGTTAGTTTAATTAAAATCATAGGAAAAGAACATTGTTGTAATACGTCAATGTACATGTTACTAACTCAAATATCAGCAAAGTTTTATTAGGTTAATTTTATTAGAAATATTAAATGCTGAGCTTGACTTATGAGAAACACTATACAGTATAACAAACATACAGAACACAATTCTCATAAAAATAAATAGGCCTAAGTATCAGACGCGTTTCAACGACAATTGAAACGCGTGTTGTCGTTGAAACGCGTCTGATACTTAGGCGTATTTTTTTATAAGAATTGTGTTCTGTCTGTTTGTTATACTGTTTATTAAAAATATTCATTTTAAATTATATTTAATATGATACAATTCCTAAAAATATATTTACCTGTACTGAGCGGTCCAGTTTAGAAAACCGATTAAAATCTATTAATATTGAGCATTGCAAGTGATTCAAAAGGTACAATATACTGTTAAAATAAACTGACTGACTATATCAGGTATACAAGAAAAATGTTTAATATCTCCAACAACAATATCTTTGTAGCTTTTCAAAATATCTGATGGAACATGTAAGTGATTAATGCAATTACCCTGACGACCTATTACTGTACTATCTATCTGTACGTGAGTTACTTGTATAAGAAATCAATTAATATTAAGTTACCATAAATGTCTTATGAAGAAACTTTTTGTAATCTAGGTGAGAAATTAAATGATCCCTGATTAATTCTCTTAATATAAATATTGCGATATTAGCTGGTGCCTTCTATCGCTATAAACGTTGTTTTCCTTCAAGAAACTTTTGGCAACCGCCTCATCTCCCTTAGAACAAACTTTCCTTACCCAGCTACTCCCTCGATCTAACAACACCTGACGCCTACGTCAGGGAAATGTTGAAGGAGAAGATTTTCCGTGAAGACCCACCAGCTACCATCGTCCGGAGAACTCCAGGAAAAATAACCATTTGTATTAGGAGCATGAATCAACCTCTCTTCACAAAAATGATTCAAAACCTTCAAAAACTGTACGAGTGTTGCCTAAAACTGAACGGAGGACATGTTGAACATGTAATTACCTAAGTCTAACCGATTTTGCTTCCTTTTACTTGTATGCGTTGGTAAAACTATGTAAATACAATCTTAAAATTTCAGTACTGTTTATTTTGGCGCATACTGTATTATAACATGCGTCTGACATGGAAGTAAGGGTAACTTTGTTGTTGCACCTTCAAAAAATCTCGGTAAGTCTTTCAAAATAGGTTCAAGAAGCTTTATAGTGACTTCTTTGAATAACGCCGAATGTTGACGAACGTTTTCCAAAGATTCGTCGTTTTAGGACGAAGGACAGTCCAGTTCATTCACTGAGTATGGTTTTCTAAATACTTACTATAATAGCGTCAATGTAAATATCCTTAAAGTCATTTTGACGATAAAGGATAAAGTGAAACTTTACCAATCCATAGTGAAAAATAAAAATAATTTTGTGATGCTAACTACTCAGCTGCTACTAATCTGCAAGTGTTGATTATGAGATCACTGTGCCCATGTGATCAATGCACTATGAGTTTGGTTTATTCAGCTACATTTAGATATATTCACTTTGGGGTTTACTAATACGTCAAGTATCCTAGTACAGCAACAAAAAATGATTAAAGTCCTGTGACTATTGGTCATATATCATATTTTATTTTAATATTTTGCATGAAATTTCAAAATAATCAATTCCGGCTTTAGTAACTGACAGTACTTCTTGCAAAAAAGTTGTTTAAACCTGTTTCACTACCATGTAACTCATATGTCACTTTTGAAACTTCGTGTGGTATCTCAAACATCAACAAAAAATGTATTAAATATTATCAGCTGTTCTCAAAGAACACTAGCATATTAAAGTCTATTGTAAAAAAAGAATATTTAAAATATAAGTCACTAAAATGTTTATATAAATAAGTTTTTCCATTGAATGGAAGAGAAACTAAATTTCGATTGGGTCTTTAATTTCATTCTGTTTAAGAAAATATAACCCTTAAAAGAGACTAAATAAAATTAATGATAATAGATAATTTCTTTATGTATAGTGGATGTTTTTTTAGAAACTTTCGTGATATGTCCCTTTTTTCAGATATCTAAATAAACATTTCGAAACATATAATATTATAAGTAAACAATTAAGAAACGTTTATAAGTTGTGTCCCTAAATTCACTTTTTCAGTATTTTAACATTACTTTCTATACTAGTTGATCAAATAGGCAACGTAATACACAATTGTCAGAAAGTCTTTCATGACTTTAATATATTAAAGTACACTGTAATATATTAGTTCAATCTATTTTTATGTTACAAAACTATAATCAAAATGAATAATTCTTTTGGAGGTACCGGAACAAGAAAATCAATGGTATAACATATCATTCATATATTCAATAATAATTTCCATGTTCATAAATAAATAAATTATATAATTTGCAAAACTTGTATTGAATATTGCACTAAGACTAAAGAGGTGTCGTTCGGTTGATACATTACCAAAATAAGTTTACCACATTACAACAAGTTGTAGTCCTGACGAACTGGTGTAAATATCAAATGGTTCTCTCCAAAGTTGCTCTGGTCAACTGATTTAACCATTTAATTTTTGTAGGAATATTTTTCAAAGAAGCACATTTAACTGTCATCCAAGTAAATATGTGTTTCCTTGTTTAACATATATATTGATTTTCTAAAAATGCTGTGTCAACATTTGTCTACACATACAATCTTTGGGGACAATTAGATGAAATATTTCAATTAACCTCTTTGATTCAAACATCAACCAAACACACCACTCAATTCCAGCTCTTGAGTCTTATTGCCTAATTACAATCACATTCTTCGTAAAAGTTTCTCAAAGTTCATCCATTAGACAAGGTTCAGTTAGGTCTTGTTACAAACTTCTTCCACTAATTTAACATAACTCGTTTTAGTCCTCCTAAACTTTTGTCTTTACTTTTTCTCTAAGGAAATTGCATTACGTATAAAAACAATTCTTTTCTGACATAATAAATTGATTGAAAACACTAAGTACTCAAGTAATGGTGAGTACAAGGTTTTACTGTAGTAACGCGTTCACAATAAAATATCAAACAATTAATTATACATATTATACGGTTTTATGAAAAATAAGGGAAGAACTATATTTGTGAGCTCGTAAGTATAAACAAATTTAAATAAAAAATAAATTGGAACAACGTTTTGTCCCATGTATATTATATACAACATAGATCTTATGCATAAAAATATATTATGATTTTTTCAATCAATATTACCTTGGGTCACAATTGAGTTGTAACCCGGAAAAAACTTTTTGAACATTATTTAAAGGAACCAATTGCGCAACGACCTTGACCATTGCTATCAAATTGGGCACATTGCAAAGATTCAAGCTTAATACAAAATAAGTTATTATTGGTAAGAACTGAAAAAACAAATAATAGTCATTTTTTTTCTTTTTTTTTGCTAGACGGTTTTTCTAGGATTTTGATTTTTACTAACATAAAAAAGTATTGAACGTTTTGTTAAACCAGGTTTATGAACCAACTTTAACTTAAATTTAACTAACATTTTAATGAACCCTCTCTTCTATATTTCCTAAAATCTTTCTCTTAACCATATTTTGTTAAATTACGACCTAATTAAATTATGACGCTATATATTATTCAAGAGCAAATATATTTAATGTTCGTTTCTTACTTTTTAAGTAAGGCGATGATTAGTCAAAGTTTGATGCCTATAAACAACAGAAAAACTGATATTAATGTGAAGTTTTAAATAATCTGAGATATATGAAAATTAAATTAATTTTCCCTCCACATAAGTTACATTTAAAACGTGATTCACGTGTAGGTTGCAATAAAACTATCAATTTTATTGAACTTCCTGTGTAATTTTATTTCAATCTATTAAATCAATTTTCATTTAATGGATTTGAAGAATCTCAGTTCGAAATAAAAAGGTCTTGTTTAACATGTAAATTAAAATTATTTCGGTTTCATCAAATAATTCTTATTTACGTTGTATAGCATTCTAAAAGTTTTAATTCAAAAAATATGTCTTCTCAGGTAGAATTATTAAATTTAATCTGGTATAATTTTAAAACCCAATGACTTGTGTCAAATGTAAAAAAGCAAAGAAACAATTCACGTTATATCTGTAATTAGTAATATATTTTATACAAAACTGTTGTGTGTAATGCCACTTTAAAAATAATATATTATTTGTTTGTTAATTATCTAATGATAAATTATAAACGTATATGTTTGTGTGTCGAGTTTGTTGAGTGAAATGAAAATTTTCTAAAGGGAGTTTTCCTTAATGAAGCTATCTTCCTTTCTTCAAGTGATCTCTTTATTTTCCCCCATTACGTAAAGGAAAAGCACTTAGGGCCTAACTCTTAATCATATATCCGTCATTCGAATATTATCCTCAGCTCATGACCTGTAGGTCGCTCATGATAAATGCCGTTGTAGAGCTGGTCGTATTCCAATCACCCGTTTAGGCCAGCATGAGAGCGATAATATACTCGGATGGCAGCAGCAGATGTCGAAAGATGTCCCGACGATTTTGTCATTGAATCGTGTGCATCGAAAGAACTCACGTCTTAGTTTTTTATGGACAGTCTGTGGTATCCTAATACTTGAACCAAAAAGATACGCTATAAACCCTTAAGTTTTCATGCTGTGTGAACACAAGTTAACATATTTAAACACGCATCTACCTTCTGGGATAATCTATTACATACGGGATATTTTACCGGGATTTTCATTATATTTATATAATTTAGTTTTTAAATACATCAGATTATTATTTATTACGTACTTTTTGATGTAGGTAACCTAAGTGAAGCCTGATATTTGTTTAGAAGAGAATTATTTTATGTAAAGTTTTTACTTTTTAGAAATTAGACATATTTATTCATTAAAATATTACGTTAAAAATAAATTATTATTAGCTTTTATATTATAATTTTCGTACTTAATATATATGTCTAAAATACAATTTTTACTACAGAAAACATGTAATTGTAGATTTGTAACAGTGTGTTTCTTTATTGTTGAATATTTTATATTTCAAAATTTGTTTAAACACGTGAATCGTTTGGTAATTATTGTACTAGAAACATCGATTAACATATATTTTTACTTGAAAAATTATTTCCAATGTTCTAAAAATAATTTTGGTAGATGAACTTCAATAATTATTATTTTATACAATTCACAACACACTTTAAACAAATATAGGTAGCATTATTTGTCCCAACATATAACCAATATAGAGATAGATTGATTATATGTGTTGATTATATATATTAATCTAATAATTACAAAGTATTAATCTAATTATTTATCACAGCACAAACTGACTAACAATACAAACGTCCATATATTTTTCCGCCGTAATTAAATGAAAAAATGTATATATTTAAATTATATATATATATATATATATATATATATATATAATTACAGGGTTTAGAAGGTAAACATATTTCTTTCCCTCAATAATAGTTCTTATTTGTGCAGCCGGTAATCAATTCAATTGTACAAGAAATACAAATTGATATAATTTACAATTACATTTGCAAGTATCGTTAGTGTTATTTTTTTTTATTTATTTATTTTTTTCATTCAACTACGGCCGAAAAATATATGGACGTTTGTATTGTTAGTCAGTTTGTGCTGTGATAAATAATTAGATTAATACTTTGTATATAATGAAAATAAATATTACAAACATTATAAGAGTTCCTAATACAACATTAGAAATTCAAATTTTATATTTGTTATATATTTCTTAATACGAAAAAAAAGTAAATAGGCCTAAAAAATTTAAATTAAAGAATTATGTCGTCTATCATTTAATAATGTGTATATCACAATAAAAAAATAATTTTATACATAGTTCCTAATTAAAACAACCAATCAATAGAGTTACAAATTTATTTTGTTGTATAATACATTTTTTTTCCATTTCCAACATTTTTGAGTGTTTACTAATTTAAATTATTAGTAGGCAATAAGCTTAGACAGCACCGATGATTAGGCCTACTAACAAAATAATAATACTAATTGGTTTATTGCGATATAATTTGTTATGCTTACTTGTCGGGATATGTTATATCCAATGTTGGTTTTTCGGGCCTCTTTTTCCTTCCAATTCTTCCATTGTGATTTTTCTACAATATCTTGCCAAGGTTTCTAGAGGAATGTCGATACGTGAGACACACTTTGCATTGATTTTGTGATTTAATTTGACCTTTGTAATTGTAATTGTAATTGTAATTTAATATATCCTCTTTTCCTTTATATGTTCTAATTTTCTGTAACAAAAGTTAGGACTTAGTGATATTGCATAAATCAATATCTGAACATCTAAATCTGTTAAAATTTAAACATGTCCTTAAATTAGCATATCAAGAAATTGTTTGGAAATAAATGTGTTTATATTGCGTCATAAAGCCCCCAACGTTGTTTGGTAACTTATCCCTAACGTTTAGTATAGCGTTTACTAGCCCCGCGCATCATGTGTTATCTAACCCCGAATCAACATTTTAAATATTATTGTTCTGTACTACCTACAGTCAAATCTTATTGAGGAGTTAAATACCAAAGCTCGTAGACAAAAAAATGCCAAATAAGATACCATATTATATGTTTTTATAGTACACATGTATAACTAGAAAAAAATATTTAGTTTTGAAAGGAAATAAATACTTACCTCGTCTAAAAACAAAAAAAAAAATAAAATTAAAACTGCACCTAATAAGCAATAGATATATAAAATAACAACAGGGACAGTTTTGGAAGCTTATTAGTTATGAGTCATGGCACTGTGAACCACACAGAACAGTGTGCATTCTTACCCCTGTAGTCAATTTAGCATCGGTGTCCACAACTACCACTGGGATTGACAAGATTAAAACTATTAGAATTATGGAAAATTGCTGGCTGTTGAGGGACAAGTATTAATAGTGTAGGATAGAAGAATATTACTAAGTGCATATATACACAGTTTAAATACTTAAATTCCTTGAATTTATAATGATTGTTACTATTATTATTATTTTATTTTTATTATTATTATTTTATGTAAAAAGACAACATGTAAAACAATTATTTTCCTCAACCATAAAAAATGTTATCAAAAAATGTTGTTTAACCATTATACATTTTACTCTTTCAATTTGTGAATATTTTTAATTAAATAAATAAATCTGTCCTAACTTTTATAACGAGATCTTAAATTTTTAATTTACCTACATTAATAATAGGATATATGATAAGTCGTAGATTTAATTTCCACTATTGTTGTACCTCATTCCACAGCTTGAAAACTAATTATCCAAGATTGTATAACAGACTAGAAATACTAAAATTTTGAATTAATAAAATTGTATTTTTAAGGACCAGTTAGCAGCTACCCACCTTAATCTAAACATTCTTTGAATTCACCGAATCTCCCTCCTACAACTATAAAACGTAGGCCTTTTTTTACTTGGTGTCTTACTTGTTAAAAACATTTATTTGAAAATAAAAATAATATAATATTTCAAAATTTTCGATTTATCTCATTTACATTCTTGATATCATACATTGTTTTGCTTCTACAACATATCTACTATATATTTAAAGTTATCATTTTCAATGTCAACAGTATTAAATGCATACTAATAACCTTATTTTAAATTTCCCTTCAATTGCATACTGTTTGTTCTTACTTCAGTTAGTTAACCCTTGTTACAACTAGATAGCAGCAGGTTGTGGTTAAATATTCTACCTCATGAAGTTCAAAACATTACGACAGGTTACAGCACATTACAGACAAATTCTATTCTGTAAAAAAATACATTAAATTTGTGAAATAAGAGAATGAATTATTATTGTTATAATATATATTGTATATCACGAACAACTGAAACATTATAAAACAAATAAAATTAGAAAAGGCAACGTGATTATAAGTACACAAGTAACTTATTTACTCAACATTCACCAACCATTTATTACTTTAATTAAAGAGAACTGATTAAAATATTGCATTACCATAAGCGTATAAATAATAAAAATAAATTCTAACTTCGGTTTTAATGTAATTTAACTTTTTTTAAAACAAAAACTCCTAAATGTTTAAGGGAATATAATTAATTTGTGTATTGTTTGATACCAAATACATTCAAAAAATGAGGTGCTTAAAATGTTTTGGGATTGCTATACATGTTATATATCAAAATAGATTAAGAGGGAAAAATGTACAACAGTAAACAAATTATTTTAATACTGTTTTTACAATTCGTAATATTTAGGAGTTGATTTTAGAGAGTACTTTCTTGACAATCCCGAAGGCTTATCTGGATCTACACATTGTTTCAAGTAAACTTGAGTTACTTGTTTTATCGTTCCAATCAATCATATTATTGTTCTTTACCGACCTTGACGCTATTAGAGTAGTCGAGGGGTGGGGATTTTATTTTATGTTATATTCTTCATTTTCATAAGATGATGGCAATAGATGTGTTTTATGTCATTGAATAACAATTTTAAAATTCTTCATACTATATATTGTTTTAGAAATGTTTATATTCGCTAAATATACTTTTAGTTTAAATATTTGATATTGTGCAAGTATTTTGCAATCTATAGAAGTTATGACTCTCTTTTAAAGAAGAGAATAACATTACTACAGGGTGATACACGAGGATATTGCAAAAAATACGGGAGCTCATTCTTCACGTAAAAGTAAAGAAAAAAGTTCTATAAACATATGTCCGGAAATGCTTCGTTAACGAGTTACGGCTACCGAAAGATTCCGCCCAGAATTTTGTACCCTGAGTTAAATAAGGGCCTTCTGGAATCCTGGGTAGGTAAATTAAAAGGCAAATTCAATTGTTTCTAATGGGTTTTGACCTGACAAATTGAATAAAATCAGGCCCAGAACTGTAAGTTAAGTTGTTTTTGAGAAAACCAGTGTATAATAAAAAATTGGAGTCAAAAACACTTTTTTTTTTTAAATTTAGGTCAACAATACTTTGTTATTTTACCATTAAACAGATCAAATTTTACAATAAAAATTGTATAAAATTTAATTCTGAACAAATCGGTCTAAATGATGTATAGAGAAATTGAATAGATGATGTTCGATTAAATTGATTTTTATTTAAAACAGTGCAAAGTAAAATCAAACAGAAAACCTTTAATCTAAAACTATTCGATAAAATTACAGTAATTTCTCAATAGTGTCTCTATCAACTTCAATGCATTTTTTCTACTCGTTTATGGATTGCTCTTGTGGCTTTTTGTAGTTCAAAAAGGCTTTCCCTTAACTTCGTAAATGCTTTATTAATAAAGGCATGTAGTGCCTCACAGGAATTGACTTTAATTTTATTGACTAGGTTAAGATAAGGGTTTTTCTATTTGCTTTTACTTTGCACTGTTTTAAATAAAAGTTAATTTAATGGAAAATCTATTGACTTTATGTATACTTTATTTGTATAGTTTTGTTCTGAATTAAATTTTCTACAATTTTTATTGTAAAATTTGATCTGTTTACGACAAAATAACATTATTATTGTTGACCAAATGTAAAAAAAAGTGTTCTTCACTCCATTTTTTGAATTTTACACTGGTTTCTCAAAAACTACTTAACTAATAGTTCTGGGGTCGGTTTTATTCAATTTGTTAGGTCAAAAACGATAAGAACCAATTGAATTTGCCTTTTAATTTACCTACGCAGGATTCCAGGAGGAACCATTATTTAACCCAGGGAACAAAATTCTGGGCGAAATCTTTGGGTAGCCGTAACTCGTTAACGAAGCATTTCCGAACCTAACTTTTTTTCTTTTACTTTTATATGTAGAATGAGCTCCAGAAGTTTTTGCAATATCTTCGTGAACCACCCTGTGTAACAATCAAGGCAATCGTAGAAATATTTTAATTGTTAATAATTTATCCATTTACTTCAAATTATCAATTTATTTTAATGCTATGACAACGTTTCTTGTCTTCCTATCTAATGTTTTCAAAAAATAAAATCTCTAATTTTACTTTGCCGGTAAGGACTAAAAACCTTCAGTATGGTGCTGTCATCTGGGAGTGTATCAATGAACTTCTTCAATGAACTAATGCTAAGTGTACCCATACAATTTCATTCAATTTCTCCAATTAAATATATACAAAACACTTGGTTCTAATTGTGACGAATCTCGCTAGG
Organism: Aphrophora alni; assembly: GCA_963513935.1. NCBI lineage: Eukaryota > Metazoa > Arthropoda > Insecta > Hemiptera > Aphrophoridae > Aphrophora > Aphrophora alni. Next base: position 79,064,221 of record OY740770.1, on the reverse strand, counting down.
TACGATTAAAACTGATACCCTAATTTACGGTTTAATAACGGTTTCATATGTTTTTGTGCATTTTATATGACAGTATACATGGTAGTTTTAGTAGAAAAAGTTCTCAGTTGGCTTTAAAGGCTCTAAATATCTCTATCTCCGTAGCAGCATCACAAGTCTTAGGAATGTAAAAGTTTCAGATTAGTGTCCAAATGTATATGTGCTAGTTACATGTCAGATGTTGTGCTCCACTCATCTGCCCTGTGTTATTAGCAGTCATTGGCACTGTAGCTAATTTAATCTTGGATTTTAACTACTATTTATTTTGCAACATTTTTTAAAATTTCTGCTTTTACTCCGGACACGTTACAATAATATTATGCTTAGACAATAATTTGTCAACCACTGAACTTTGACATTTCATCCGCTTGGGTTTAATGAATAATTCAACCCCAAAATATTGAAAAATTGGTATGATGAGTAAACTTTCTAATGGCCTACATTTGAGGAAATGATTTAAAAATTCTTAGAACTGCTTTGGTGAGTATTGAAACGTTATATTTTATTCATATATTAGGTAAGAACAAGTTTTAAACATGGTATAATAAATATTTATATTATATCATATCTCACAGAACTATGATATATTTGAAACATATACAAATATCTAATAGAATGGTGACCTAATGATTTATTTTTGTTAACAGCATTTTTACCCCTTTTAAAAAGACTTTAGTGCGTAAACTAGACATCACTCGTACTGGCGATTTAGACGTAAATTATTGAAGCTTATTGAGAATAAGGAATTTTTAATTGTCGTTTGTAATTAAGATTTTATGAAATGAAACAATAATGGTTTTCTTTCTAGAATGGTCTAGCTGATGGGATTACTCGATAGCTTTATATACGAGGCTGTAAATGTTTATAATTAAGTTTTTTTTTTTATAAAATACCTTACCTATAAAACATGAATTATATTGTATCTCAAATTAATAAATGTCCGTGTATATATATATATATAGTGACACATACATAAACTATCAACCATTTATTTTTTTCGTCATAATAATGGTGATTTATCAATACATCGTGCATCTCAAGGAAGTATTTAGTGTCAGGAGTTGCCTCATGGCTGGCGGTCTCGCTTGGAATGTTACTTGTTCCGTGTTCAATCCCCTTGGAGGATCTCATATTTGGTCGAATAACAATTAACAACAGTATAATAAGGCTACATTGTTAAATTCCGAGTCTGTAAACATAGGTTATGTTTAACGGATCATATTCTACTAGATGACTCAAGAAAAATGAAATTTAACCAGCGGACTACATCTAAATTACATGGTAATATAGAGATGCTTAGAATTATTTACGTTAATTTTTTTGGCATCATAGATTTCAAAAAAAAATTCAAAAAGATTCTAAAGTATATGTAGGAGTTAAAAAATACCAACTCTTTATCAGTGTAATTATTTCTTATATATATATATATATATATATATATATATATATATATATATATATATATATATATAGATTTATGTAGAAGACCTTTCGAGTGCCTAATGGTACGGGCGACGACCTATTGGAGGCCTGGAGTGCTTGAACTCAGGCATTCAAAAGGTCTGTTTTCATACACTAAAACGACCTTTTGTGCCCTCTGTATAAAGCGAAAACGTCGACGAACCTTTTGGATGCCTAGAGTGCCTGGTGTGAAATGTACGGGAGACGATATTTTGAAGGCTTATATACGATCAGTTACAAATGCCACCTATTGAAGTCTTATAAGATCAGTTACAAAAGTCACCTTTTAAAGGCTTTAGTTGACGCCTGTTCCTGTTAATTTCTATTTTCTGACGCCTGTTATCACCATGGTATAAGTCATCGTGTTTTAGAGACCTTTTGAAGACCTGCTATTATTTAAATAGAACCTTTTGAAGACCTTATGCTCTCCAATAAACTTAATTTTGACATTACTTTGTCTGAAACATTATTTGAGTAAAATTTTGCGTCACATAACAATATTGTATAGTTTTAATACAAAAAAAATTAGATTTAAAAATTTTCTCATATCACTTACTTTCTTTCATTAATACTATTGTTTGTCAAATACTAATGAAGTAACTATTTATTTTAAATATAACTAGAGGGTACATAATCCTCTGTTCGCGGTACAACTCCCTTTCAGCCATTCGTTGTCCTCGTTTTCATAATATAGTTAACAGAATGTTAAAATATGTTACACATTATTAATCAGAAGACGAAAATAGTTACATATATAACAAGTAGGCTACGGTATTTATTTTTTCAAGTTTATAAATAAAACTATATTTTAACTAGTTACCATTTTACTTTCACACTATACTATAGTATAGAGAAAGTATAGTGATCGCAAAAAAATCGATGATGAGATTTTTGTGGATATACCCGTTTTGGGACCCCCTGAATCCAAAAAAGTGGTTTTTACAAAATGTCTGTCTGTATGTCTGTATGTCTGTATGTATAAAAAGCTAGAGAGAAAAATATTCGATCGATTTCAAACAAAATTGCACTAAGCATGTCAATTAGGCATGCTTTATTTTTGTTTAAATTTGTTAAAAATTGTTAAATTTGTTTAACAACAAAACACACGTCATAGTACTTTTCCCAGCCCTAAAATGTATGTTATACTGTAAATATATGTTAAGTGTACTGTTTAATTTGTGTGTGTGTGTGTGTGTGTGTGTGTGTGTGTGTGTGTGTGTGTGTGTGTGTGTGTGTGTGTGTGTGTGTGTGTGTGTGTGTGTGTGTGTGTGTGTGTGTGTGTGTGTGTGTGTGTGTGTGTGTGTGTGTGTGTGTGTGTGTTAATAGTGTGCGTCTCTACGATGAGACAGCGAGTTTGGTCCCGCCTGTTTAAGTAGCCTATGTTTTGTATAGTCCACTACAAAAACATGTATTAAGTATCAAAGTTTATTAATATTTCACTACAATTATTATTATTGCATTTTATAGTGTGAAGCATAAATATTTACGTTATTGAAGAACGTTAGTTTCCGTTAACGTTTCGTTCTGCAGGTTAGTGATAGACCTCTCACGTGTGTAATATTTTCATTTTTCGTATTTTGCGGAATTAGAGATATTTTTCGGGCCTATGAATGACTCAACGATTGACAAATATTTTTCCCAAAAAATTCCGAAAGGCTTAAAACGTTTCAGGGCGTACAGTTCGCCAGAACTTTCGGAAGACGCAAGTATTTCGTTAGGAATGTCGGAAACGCATTGTGACAAGATGGATAATGCAAAGGTAGGTGACACGACGCATGGACAGCTAATGACTGGGTTGAGTAACTTGCTAGATACAAAATTATCGACATTGGCTACTAAAAAAGACCTCTTAATTGTGTCTTCTGAGGTGAGAAGTCTGACGGAAGAGAACAAAGTTTTGAAAGCAAATATAGACTGTATTAAAAACAAGAACAGGTTATTATGGATAAGCTAAATGATTTAGAAGGTAGATCTAGACGTAACAATTTAATTTTTGTAGGTCTTAAATGGAATGGTCAGACAGACTTTAAAGCCCTTGTGAAACAATTCTGTGTGGAAGTGTTAAAGTGTAATGACAGTTTGTGGGTCAATAGAGCGTACCATTAGGAGCAAAGGGCAGAGCAATAATTGCCCAGTTCCCTTCAGATGACTATATTGGGTGGATCATGTCCAATGTAAATAAGTTAAAGGGAACATCTTATGTCGTACATCGGGATTACAAACAGGATGTAGGATTAAAGCGAGCCTACCTTGCTGCAGTCTGACGGGAGATAGAAAAAGAGTTGGGAAGACGTCGTATGCCGTTAGTTTTTGACCACATTAGAATAGAATGTGTCAAATTCACCTGGGAGAACAACACACTGATGGCCGGCCGAACGGATGGAATAGTGAAGCTGAAGGATCTATTCAACTACGATTTCTCATCGCGCATAGCGGAATTGAGAAAGGACGGTCCAGGGAAGCTGCAACCAGGACGGACGGACGAGAATGGAGTGAAGACAACACCTTCTTAGGTACTAAACACAAATTTCTCAGGACAATGTTCTCAAACAGCTGATAAGGAGTTGGACAATATTTAAGTGCCTCAGACGGTTAGCAATTTTAAAATATTGTATTATATTGTATGTGGACTAAGAGCCAAGGTTGGTGAAGATTATTTTTTTCATTTACTAAATAAGTATGATTTAATTTTGTTATTAGAAACATTTATATCTGAACATGATGAAGAGTTTATTGTTAAGAGTCTTCCTAATTTTAAAATCGATTTTTTTAGTTTTGCTGAAAGAAATGCTAATGTTGGAAGGGCAATAGGAGGTATTATTTGTTGTGTAAATTTACAGTCATCCTTTACTAAAGAAGTTAGTTTCGTATGCAAACGTAATATAAAATTAATTGAAATTAAAAATTGGTTGGTTTTGCCAATTTATTTAAATTATAACAAATGGGAGAACAGCTTTGAAAATTTGTGTAATTTTATTAATTCAAATTCAGAGTAAAATTTAATAATAATTGGAGATTTTAATGGCCGAATATCTAACGAACAAAATAATTCTGATATGTATAATTATATTAATGTCACTAGTACAATTAGAGGGGTCAGAAATCGAAAGACAGGATATTAAATACAAGGGGGCGTAAACTTCTAGAATTATTCCTTAATTTTGGATTAGTGGTTTTGAATGGCAGAACCCAAAGTGATGCTGAAGGAGAATTTACTTTTATTGGGAAGATGGGTAATTCTGTAATTGACCTTGCGGTTGTATCAGTGAGTTGTTTAGAAATAGTAAATGATTTTGAGATTATAAGTCATGCAGGATCGGATCATCTACCTATTTGTGTAAATTGTAAAGTTGGTAGACTTGCAGAGAGCCAAAGGGGTGGGGATTGTATACTACCATTGTTGCCAAGAATGAAATGGACTAATTCAGATAACGTCTTGTTCGGTAAAAACATAGATAAGGAAATGTCACCCTTTGATGTCTTGAATGATAACCAGATAAATGTCAATAGCATGATTCGTTGTATCAAACAAGCAGCCCACTTTATACCGAGTACAAATAATAACACTACGGTAACAAAAAACAACAATGGTTTGATTTCGAATGTCTGGTATCAAGGCAGCGAGCATTTAAACTCTTAAAGCTGTTTCGTAAAACAAATTCAACTATGGTTAAAGTCGCATATTTAGAGGCAAATAAAAACTTTAAATCGTTATGCAGAACTAAGCGTAAGATACATTACAAATATGTTGTAAATAGTTTGGGGCAAGTTAAAGATGCAAAACAATTTTGGAATTCTATGAAAAGTTTTTAAAATACAAAAAGCAGATTAGCTGGAAATATTAGCCGTCTCGAATGGGTGGAGTATTTTAAAAATCTTTTGAATCCTCTTATTGTACCAAGGGATATTTCTTATACGGAACAGTATATTTTCGACAATGATCTCGACAAGCAATTCAACCAGCAAGAACTGCAAACGATTTTGGCAAAATTGAAAGATGGGAAGGCTCCAGGTTTTGACGGAGTACCGTATGATTTTTTTTAAAACGGCCCACGGGTTTTAAGTTCAAAGCTATTGGCTATTTTCAATAAAATATATATGGAAGAACGCGTTCTAGAAAGTTTTAAAAAATCTATAATTTTTCCCTTGCATAAAAAAGGGGATGTCAATTATGTGCAAAATTACAGAGGTCTGTCATTTATAGATTGTATAGCGAAAGTGTTTGCTAGTTTATTGCACAATCGATTAAACAATTGGGTACACAGTCATCAAATAATTAGTGAATTTCAAGTCGGATTTAGAAAGGGTTATTCCACCATAGATAACATATTTAACTTAACTTGTATGATTCAGTTGCAACTGTCAAAGAAGGGGGCGAAACTGTATTGATTTTTTTGTAGATTTTTCCTCTGCTTTTGATACTATTGATAGAAAGGCGCTGTATTTTAAGTTATCGTGTTTGGGTGTTTCTTCTCATATGCTGAATATTATAAAAGAGCTTTACAAAGGTACAACATCGGGAGTGTGGTGTAATGCGGGCGTAACGAAATGTTTTGAAACTAATATGGGTTTGAAACAAGGCTGTATTTTAAGTCCATTGCTATTCTCTTTATTTGTGAATGATTTGGTTGATATTTTAGATGGAGGATGCGATTTTGAAGGGTTTAAGGTCAGTGTTTTATTGTATGCAAATGATATTGTTATTCTGTCCCCTACTCCTGGTAGTTTGCAGAGTATGATAAATAAACTCGAAAATTATTGTAACAAGTGGAATCTTCGGGTTAATTTAAGTAAATTTAAAATAATGGTTTTTAGGAAAGGGGGTCAGTTGTGTAGAAATGAGAAGTGGTGGTACAAAAGGCAACGGGTAGAGGTTGTCAATAAATATAAATACTTAGGTGTTATACTTACTCCATCATTGTCATGGGAAACTCAATTAGGACAAATCTATGGCTGCAAAATATGCTATAAACGCGGTATGGCACAACCTTTTAGGTAACGAGAGGGTTTACATGTTTTAATTCTATTGTGAAGGCGATTTTATGCTACAGTTCCCAGGTCTGGGGATACAAGGAAAGCGATAAATTGGAAGGGGTATTTAGATTATTTATAAAAAGAATATTTAAGTTGCCAAATAACACCCCAAATTATGCCTTGTTTTTAGAAACAGGGTTTGAAAAGGTTTATTTGTATACATTGAGAATCCACCTGAATTTTCTTTTAAGGGTTGTAGCTTTACCAAAGAATAGATTGCCAAACATTCTTGCTAAACAAATAATAAAAAGTGGCATTTACTGGTACCAGGAGTGAAAAGTGTTAGGATATAAATACGGGATTGATGTGGATATGAGCAATATTGATAGGCTACGGGAACAGATGCTTAGTGTTATTGAAGCGGTCAGAGTTACTTGGGAGGGAGAATGTTTACAGGGGGCAAGAAATGCGACATATCACAAACAGTACCGGGACCTTGACTTTCAACTCTGCAGTAGACTTGTTTTATTTGATAAATATGATATACAAACAATAAGTTGGATCATCAAAGCAAGGGCGGAACTTGTTGACTTAAACTATAAACCGTGGTGTAAAGATAAAATATGGTTATTCTCCTTATGCAACATAAATGAAAACGAGACGGTTTACCATTTTATTGCTCGCTGCCCTATCCTAGCCGATATAAGAAATTTGTGCTTTTTCAAACGCAGTTTAAATAGGGGGGAATTTGAACTTTTAATAAATGGGAGAAATTGGTGGAGATTGGGTAAATTCATGAAGATTGCATGGAAATTTAGATGGGAATTAATAAATGAATTTAATTTTTAACTGTAACAGTACACAAAATTTTGGTTGGGAAGGGAGGTTAAACCTAAGTTCTTGGAAGGATTACTGTAAATCTATTTATATATGTAAGTAATTTTAATTGTATAGCTGGTGCCAAATTAATTAGTTCTGTAGTAATTTATATTGAATATTTTGTATGATTATATATGTATGGGTGCACTGATGGAAGGAAAGTTATATACACACAGGTCTATATGTGTAAATATATGTGACTCATAGTATAATTTTTAACTATATTGTTTTGTTTATGCCAACCCAGCTGACGGTCAAAAAGACCATTGCTGTAAAATACTCTGTAAAGAAAGAATATTATTAAGTTTATTTCATTTTATTTTATCTTTTATAATTAATTAATTGTGAATTTATTTTATATTTTGTATGGAATACATGTCAAAATAAAGTACTTTTTCTATTCTATTCTATTCTATATTCTATTCATAGTACTTTTCCCAGCCCTAAAATGTATGTTATACTGTACAGTCCTAATTGTAGTTATGCGATTAAGCAGAAAAGTGTCTTAAATTAATTCAGCAGCCTAAACAGTTACTTTTGGTAGTGTTTAACAACAAAACACATGTCATAGTACTTTTCCCAGCCTTAGGGCATTTATTGTCTGGGCATTGAAAGACAAGAAATTGAGATATTCGGCAAAATACAATGGGAAATCCTCACACTTAACAAATATCATAAACCACCTAACTTATAGAAAGGTTTTGAACCCGAACGGCCATAAAGGACCACCGGGTTTTCACTAATTGGTTCTGTTAAAAGCATGCGTTAATGACATACCTATAAATATAAGTAAATATGTTTTTTTCACAAACACTCCCGAAATTACACGCCCTTACTACATGTAAAAAAAAAGTTTGCTAATGGCCACCTTAGGATCGTCACGTTTAGGGAAACAGATAATACAAATTTTCCCTAGGCCCTTCAGTGGAACCGACCTTATTAACCTATCTTGTTATTTGTGCTTTAGATATTACTATTAATACATACAACTGCTATATTATAAATTGCAAATATACAGGATGCCCTCGAAATCTCTGGTCCCCTTTTGTGGATTTGTTCCTGGAATCAAGACAAACAAATTTCACAATATAAACATAGGTCAACGGTGCTTACTTTTTCGTCTGTCTGTATGTTTTTTCACAAAATAATTCATATCTATAGAACGGTTTCACCAATTGAGTTCGAACTAGGCTTGAAGTTATACCTAATAATGATCTATTATAAATAAAATAAACGATTATATCCAATGATGCGTTTAAAAATGGCGACTGTTAAAAATGTCATACCTAACAAACTAAAAAACCTTTTATTTTGTCAAAAAATTTCAATACATCTTTGTTGTTGCCCTTTTCAATTTCCTATCGGATAGTGTAATTATCAAAACAATTGGATGAAGGATAATTGTTCAGTTAAGGATTATAACAGCATAATATGTACACACAATATATTGTTGTGTTTACTGTGTTGGTATAAGATGCCGGGTTGAACAAACCGATTATTACACATAACTTAACTATTATACTTCATCCAATTGTTTTGGCGGTTACACCATCCGATACGAAATGAAAAGGGCTACAAAAATAATTTCTTGAAATGTTTTGTTAAAATGTAGGCCTACGGTTTTTGGGCAATTCAGGTTTGAAATTTTCAAACACCTTATTGTATATAATCGGTTATCTTGTTTAAATAGATCATTGTTAGATTAAACTTTGTGCAAAGGTTGTGCTCAATCAGTCATATAATTCTCTGGATAAAAATTATTTAGTGAAAAAACAAATTGGTGGCTATGGGGAAATAAAGCTTGTCCTGACCCATGTCTAATTGATTTTTTTTCTCATTCTTATGTGCTGAATCATATCGTAGAATATGGCAGAGTAATTACAAAACATCCTGCATATACTTAAAAATCTTATTAAAATTATGCAAAACATCCCAATATTGTGATTACGTACGCTGTTATTATCTTTAACTTAACTGTTATCCTTCATCCGATTCTTTTGAAGTTACAACATCCGATAGGGAATTAAAAGTGCTACAAAAAGGTGTCTTGAATTTTTTTTGTTAAAATGTACTGTTTTTGGGTATATTAGGTTAGAAATTTCCAAACGGTCGCCATTACGAAACGCAAGATTGGATATAATCCTTTATTTTACTTAAAGTAGATCATTTTACTTTCTCACTATCCTACTATAGTATAGAAAAAGTATAAATATAGTGATCGCAAAAAAATCGATGTTGATGTTAAACAATAAATCGTACTATAGCTATTCAACAACTCGAGCAGAATATTGGAGAACTCAAAATTTCCAATAACTTATTTCAATAACCTATGTATGGTCAAAGTTATAGGCTTCTTTGGCGCAGAAGGATAGCACTTTCGTAAAGGATCTTTAATTGGGGTGTCTTATATTTATATTTAATTTTAGCAATAAATCAATTACAGTACTGTAGTTATTAGTTAAAGCACAAATTTGGTAATTTCCCTAGTTCACAATATTATCCTGAAAACGGAAAGATAGACAGCCAGAGTGAAGTCTAAAGAGGACTTTATTTTTATTATATAGAGGAACTATATTAATCTTTGTTTTTCTAATTCTTAGGTAGGTGGTTCGAATCTAAATCTCGTTATTTTTTTTAATAAGCCTAAAGATTTCAATTTATTTAGGAAAGGCTATTTATAATACTAAATTAATTACGATTCTACAAAGAAAGTACGTTTGTTGTTTTTAAGATTCGTGTTAAATAGAACAATGTTGAAAATACAATAATGAGACACCGTGAAAATAATAGAGGTTGCAGTTTTACAAGAACAGAAAAACACCCCCCCCTAGCCCACATCCAAAACAGAATCACGGACGCATGTTATTCACAATTATCATCTCATCAGAGAATAAACTATATTTCCGTTCACACAGTTGGTTTGTTCACATGTAAGCCTATAGGTTACTCATCAACATATTTGAAGAATTGTGTCAGGAAGTAGTTCTTCCTTCATTGGAACACACTGTGCTTGTTAGGAGTGTTACTGAAAAAAACACATCGAGCTTCAACTGAACTAAACTAAGATGTCTACAAGGAATTGTTTAATCAAATATTTACACATTTATCTTTACAAAAAATACTGTTCAGCAATTTGTGAAACACGTAAAAACATTTTGCCTTAAAATAGTTGATTTTTTTTGACAAATTTCTTTATTTATCGAAGTTAAAGAGACCAACAGTCAAAAACGAAATATATTTTATCTAACTTCGTTTTAAGATATGTTAAACAATTTGAAGAAAACTGAACAAAAATTACGCGAGCTACTCAATTCGCCAGAGTTTTGAAACCCCAAAAATCGGTTCCAAGCTTTTCCGATTTCTCGATTTATTATGGATTTAGTAATTTATATTAAACATTGAATTTAAAAAACGGTTAAATATCATCAGAATTCTTTGACAACTGTATCGAACTCATCCAAAAGAAATGTTTGTGACAAATAAGTTGAAATTACTCAATCAAACTTCAGAACAATCAAAACTTCAATAGTACAGTTCAATAGAACAGATTAAGTACGACAATACTGTATATACATTAAATGCTATATAACATGTAGAATAATCCTATCGTGCTTAGTTTTCGAATATCCGCCATTTAAAAAAAAATAAAATAACATTATAACTTTAGAAATATATATGATATTGAGTTCAGATTTTATAAACGCATTTTTCATGTAACGTTTTACACGAGATTTGAAAATGATTTCCATTTTAAAATGTTAAAGTCGTATATATTGAAAACTTGTTAACCTTATAAAACAATTACAAGAGTGAAACTTTTATTTGTTAATGACGAACAACATGGTATTTATATTTTTACTGTAGCAGTAAAAGAATATATATTTGAACAGAAAAGGGAAAATTGCATCACAAATATTATATAATTTTAACAACAAATAAACTTGTGCTCTATGAAGTAAGAATCGGTTGACATTTGATGGTTGGAGAAGTGAGGGGTTGGTTTTGAGATTGTCTAGATAAACATTTATAGTTAGTTATAGAAATTCGAACAAACAATATTAGGTAGTAGCAAATTTTAAAAAAATAGTAGAAATAGGCTGTGGATATCTAGTTATGACCCATTTATGCTTAGTAAGGAGGGAGTAATGCAACGTTGTCACATGGTGTGTTTTTTCTACCTGCGCCAATTCACTGTTTATTTTACAGTTGGACACAATATTAATATTTGCCCGGTCGCAAATTTGACTACATTTGTATTCAGGAACTTTACAACTATATTTTAAATATTTAATAATGTTTTTAATTGATTAAAAAAATACTATTATTAGGTCTGGAATATGAAGGACAAACGTTTATTTATTGTTTACCTTATTTTTGAGGGCCACTCAAATTATAAAGTCATACTATGCCACGTAAAAGTCAGACATTTTTATTTCTAGAAATGAATAGAGGTGTAAGTACGCCTTTGATAAGTTATGTTGTTTTTCAGAGACAAGAACCTTTAGATGCCGAGGATCCCCAAGAAAAAAAAAACAAGTGTTATCCATTTAATTTACCTTTCTTAACGAAATTAATTCAACAAATCAGTCGGGAAGAACACCCTGGATAAATTTTATTGTTTTATATAAACTGTTGTTTCCTAAGTATTACATGGAGAGAAAATTGCACTTCACCGTGCAGTAGTTCAATAAATAAATGATTTAGGCAACTCAAGACATATGTAAGCTTAACATTCATTTCATCAACCATGATAATTGATCTGGTGATAATCACCCTGCTTGTCCAGAATTTAGAATAAATTTAGATAGTACTCAACAAAAAACCTTTCAAAAAGATAAAACTTTCGTAAGTATGACCTTGCGTTTTATTCCCTTTAACTTACTCAACACATTGTTACATTTTCCTTTTCCTTGTATCTGAAGTAATTTAATAAATAATGCAGCGAAAGCATGAGAAATCATACTGGGGTGGCGGTTGTCTCTGAACACTATTCCAGTGGGCGACATATCACCCCACATTTGATTTATTAATAAATTCCTAAATACTACCATCTTGGAAAAGCAATTTTTATTAATAAACCAATAATATAAAATTTATTGAGCATATATTATATTAATAATCATTTCGAAGTTGTATTATACAAAGACTTGAATATAACTTGCATAATACCTTCAACAACCATAAAATAGTATTTAGATTTTTTTAAAACGTAAGTGAGCAGTTAAAAATCGAAAATTCAATTTAAAACTTAAAATATTTCTAAAGAAGATAACATGAGCATTATTACTTTATATTTTATTTACAAGTTTCAACTACTGCATTTTCTAAGTTTAGACCTTGACTTTTATGACCATAACTATTGCAAATCGGAAATTGTTTCCTTATTATAAAAGCATTATTCATTAATTGAAATTTAGATTCTATACGTTCTATAGAATATTGTCTTTTATTGGTAAGTTCAATTTTAATAGTGTCGACAACATTATTATTATCTCTTGTTACAGAAATAATAGTACCTATTGTACCATTAGCCAAGCCGATAGAAACATCAATATTTCGTCTTATCATAATTTTTGATCCAGCTTTTATTTTAATTACTCTAGCTAATCCTGCAGTTCGTGAACTACCCGCTTCATCATTCATTAAAGACTTTATTATTTTTTTGTGCATATTCTTCGCTCGAATTGTATCTTCGGCAACAAGCTCAATTTCCTCGGCATTATTTTTTTTTAACATAGCATCTTTAAGGTATCGCACATTTGATTGGTAGGTAATTAGCAAACAGTATTTGATGGCAAAGTATTTAGAAAGTTACAAAGTTAAGATATTTCCACTTAAAAGTTTAAATACATGATTACGCATTAAGGAATATGTATAAGTAATATTTTGCGGATCATGGCCAAATACTAATGAAGTGGCAAAAATGCTATCGCGAAAACGCCTCAATCACCTCCATTAAGTTGCTGGGCTACAGAAGGAAATATAATCTTTTTCATTTTTGTTAAAATAAAATGGATAAAGCTTTTTCAAAATTTTTTTAAAATCTGCATCTAATGTATCAGATTTTGAAGAAATATTACAATATTACATTATTACATTATATTATGATATATTTATTATATATCATAAATATATAATAACTTACCATCGTAATAGCTACATAACCAATGTTCAGAATTAGAAAACAAAATTTGAATATTTTTTTCACACTCAGCCATTGGTTTTATTTTTGAAAGAACTTGAAGTCTTCCGGTATGTTGAGGCTTGTAAATGGTAAACCGTAAAAGTAGGTTATGAAATCTTTCAATATGATAATCATTTAGACGTCCTCCATTTTTTATGATATCATAATCACAATTGATCATTGAATATTGAAGATGCCAAGAAGGAATTTGAATAAAATGAAAAGGAAAGTTTTTTATAGAACGCTCTCTAAATATACGCAAGAGAAATTGTCGCATATAATAATTATTATCACAGTTATATCGCACATAATCTGGTCTAATACCATGTACAAGAGATATCTCAAAAGCAATTGCGAATATACCACAATCACACTCACTCTGAAGTTGAACTTCATGCCACTTTATAGTCTTTCCAGATTGAAAATAAAATGGGTATAATTTTAGCAAAACTAATCTATAAGTGACTATGATCTTTCTTTTCATTTAATGAGTCATAAATATAAATAGTTTCAGTGTCAAAAAAACTGCACACAAAGTGACCTCCGAGCATGTCATCATATGTTAAAGGCCGAAATAAAATTTGAATTTTAGATCTATCAGGAGAAGCGGGAGTAATCATATCATAAATTTGTTATTCTTCCATTCCTAAGAAATCAACATTAAAACATTCTTTTATTAAATCGCTGAAGCGCTGTATATGTTCTACACCTAAATATGCATCTTTGTTAATAATTACGTTCAAAATCTTCGTCACCAAAATCAAAAGCCATGCTAAAAATTTCTGTAGTCTTGTTTACTTTTTTTTTCTTTTTTTTTTTTTTTTTTCACAAAAATAATATTTCTTTTCGTAAGTATAGTATAATAAGTAAATTTCGAATAAATTCTTATTTCTTTTTGTGCAATATATATTTTTTCTATTTAATGATACTTATATAAAATTTCATAATTTTATACTTTTATACAATTTGATACTTACGTTAAGTCTAAATAGAATACCGAAAATTTCAAAAAATACCACGATGTTAATTATTTCTTCCTGTCGCCTTTATAAAAAGGTACCTGTGAAGAAAAAATAAAAATTGTCGATAAAATACGTAAATTATTCTCGGGTGGGGATAAGTAAGGTAAACTACTGGTTTTCTTGTAGAAGTATATACATGCTAGAAAAAGTAATTTGTAGAATTGTGGGGTCCATTGTGTGGTGATTACACCGACAATGGGTGATGCGCGCGCAGATAGCCCCGACGAAACGGATGGACTATTATTTATTTAATAACTATTTATTATTTCGGAAGTTGTATAAAAGTAAAGTTATTTAAAGTCAGTTTAGTATTTCAATATATTTTTGTAAAGATTTGACCTTCGATAAGAGCAGTGTTTTAGATTGTCAATCAACCGCTTATCAGCAGATAAGATGTATGGCAGGATGCTAACAGACATAAATATCTCTTGGCTCTAAGCCAAAGAAAATACGATCAACTAATTCTAATCTTTCTTCTGCCTAATTTAAAGTAATGATTACGTTCTGATTATTCAACTAAAATCACTTGCATTTATTTTTTATATTTATAGCCATGTATGTATAATATTTGAATTATGTATGTCTATATATGTATTCACAGGTATTTCGGCATAACCTTACGACAAAAACTTGTAATATTTAACCAAACGACTTTTTAACCAAACCGAGCTTTTTTTTCCCGTTCTGGGCTGTGAAAGCCACCTTCAGAGGCCTCACCGGCGTCGACCTAAAGATCTTTTGCCGCCCCAATTTCCTTCCTACACCCAACTAGTAATACCCGTCATCCCTATGAAGGAACAGATACTACTAATAGGGTTATCTAGGATGGTTTCCATCTCTTTCCCCGGCAGGCCTAGAGAGTATAGCCTGGCTCGTCCTAACGCCTCACACTCTAAAAGAATGTGTTCTGCGGACTCTTCAGCCAAACCACATTTCCTGCAAGTATTGTCTGCAGTAATCCCTATCATGTGTAGATGTTTTCTGATGTAACAGTGGCTCGTTAAGAGCCCAACCACCTACCTCATGTTATCCCTTCTGAGAGAGATGAGTTGTTCAGCATGTTTCTTGCTTGGTCTAAATAACCTTTTTGCAGGTCTACTAGTGGTTGAATTCGTCCAGGCCCTATTCATCCCCTCCCGTATCCACGTATCAACCGCTGCTCTGGCATGTCCATAGGAGATCCCGAACACCGGTTCCGGGCCCACGAAAGAGGATTCTGAACCTGACCTGGCTAATTCATCTGCTCTCTCATTACCATCAATACCTGAGTGGCCAGGAAACCGAGCTTACTATTTTGATGAAATTATTTTTATTTTTCAATATTTAGAAATTATACCGCGACTAATTACAACCGACACTTTTTTTATTAGCATACCTTCTTTCTTCGGCGACTTACCCGAATTAACGCTGAATCCGAAATACGTTTACTAAATATTGAACAAAATTAATTTGTTTTCTCCCAAAAATTATAATAGTAATTCCAAATTAAATTATAACGTTACGCATCTCTTTTATTTCTTCCTAGGGTATCCCACTAAATTACTGACCTAGACTGCGTCGCTCGAGGTCAGATTATGATTTCCTTCTTTCATTTTGATTTGACCAGCATGTCAATTTACGGTGGGAGACCTATCCCGGAGGGCCCACCCTTAATATGTAACGGGAAATTAGGGGAACCTCGGGACTCACAGTCTCAAGACTGAAATCCCAAAATTGAAGACAATATTATGTATTGTTATATATATGTTAGCCATATGGTGAGAATCGAAGATGCGTGCGCACACATACTCGCATCCGGCGTTAATACGGGAAGCGTCGTCTGAATTTTTTGGCTGAAGAAAAAAAATTTTTTTGTCGGTAAACCGTCAAATCAGAACTTTAAATTAATATAACTTAATAACTAGCAATTATAAGTGAAATATTATTCTTTTAATGATAAACTTAAACGTTTTTCTTACATCTTATAAGTTCAAGGGGCTCTTTGAATTTAAAAAGAGTAATAAACTAGAAAACTCGCGTAAAATTCAATGTATATAAGGGTGGTGGTTCGCCGGCCATATTACATCTGGCGGCTATTGCCGCCCTCAATAATTATGATGTTTTACGATTACGATGAGAATTTTTAGACTACGACGAGATCTAGTTCATAATAATAGGTCATTAGAAGAGTGTAGATCAATATGTAAACTGAACACCTCTACAATAAGAATATCACTTCCTTATTTTTTTATAGTCATTCTGTTCAATATGATGCGGCATTGTTATTTGTTAGTGTGAAATACATGAAAAATGTATAGTGCAGCCCGGAGTTTACACGCGAAAGACAGATGTGGTTGGAGCGGAAGTGACGGGGAGGGGGGGAGGTCAGTCAAAATAACAAACACCTCCAAAAAAAAACGCGCGAACATCGATCTCTCAAAAAGTCGTGAATATGTCTAAGGTATAAACCAGGCATTTGTAAGGTCGCAATAGTGGTATCTTTATATCAAGCACCCAAAATGCCGCGAATGCGTTTAAAGTATAAGCCAGGCACTGGAAAGGTCGCAATAGTGGTATCTTTATATCAAGCCCCCAAAATGACGCAAATGCATCTAAAATATAAGCCAGGCACTGGAAAGGTGGTAATTGTATACACGGTATAACATTTATACTCAGGCACCTAAAAGGTGGCCTTTATGTCTGATCGTATAACCGCTCCAAGGTCAGGAATCGCCAGGCACTCAAAAGGTCTTATACATGTATATATATATATATATATATATATATATATATATATATATAACAGCTGATTTAGATATTTATTTTTTTTCAAAAATATTATTATCTCTTTGTCAGACTTAGAATTAAATAATAATATAACAAAGAAGTTTCATTCTTTAAGTATTTACCTTGAAAAGTAAAAAATAATAATTATAATAAATGAAATTAGGTATTAGACATTAATTAAATGTTTGTTTACGTTATAAATGAGTATTATGTGTTTAGATATAAATATATTGTAAGCAAGCTATTTATTTGTGTTAACATATTTTTTTATTAGCCTGTTATATAAATAACTCGTTTATTGAATAGACAATATTTTACTGCAACGAAAGTAGGGCGCTTTTATGTTATAAATTTGTAAAATATTGTGCCTTTCAGATTGAAAACAAAATTACAATAATGTTGAATATAGACCACCTACCTTGATTTTGGCTTTTCTATACACTTCTTCCATTTATTCGCAAAGGGCGTCACAGTTGGAAAGAATGTAATATTGTAGAGATGGAAGAAGATAAATATACACAGCGTTGATGTATCATTAGTTACAATTTGGATATTTATGACGAAAAATAGGAGATCAAGTGGTCACATAATATTTGCCGGAATAAAGCCATCCTATTTTTTCGACGAGTTGAAAGATAAAAACTGTTTGTTTATAACTAAAAAGTAGAAATTAATAATAAATTAAAATATGTTTATAACTCAAAAGTAAACAATATACACATACAAATATATAATTGTAATAACATTCTTAAAAAAAAACAACAAATAATTAAAGATAACAAACGAAATAAAAAAACACACTTAGTACAGTGTACTAATTAAAACGTCAATTAAAAATAAAGTGTATGTGTTTTGAATTTTAAATTAAAAAATAATCCTAATACTTGTGTGTGGATCCCTAAAATTGATAATTATAATATAAAATGCTAGGCACCCACACTTTATTTTGTATATTAAGTTTGAATTAGTACTTGGTACTAAGTTTGGTTTTTCATCTTTATTTTTTATGTAAAAAGGTAGTTTTTTTAAAAAAACTAATTAAATTATTATTATTTTTTTTTTAGGTTTTCATTTTCTGACGGCCTCTCAAACTGTCTTCTGGTAACATATTTTGAAAATTTTCTGTTTCACTTTTCAGTTTTTTTCCTCAAAAAAGTAAATGATTCATATAGGCCTAAATAGTAATAACCGATTAACTTCGAAGGGTTAAGGACCTCTCCCCCATGCACAAATGGGTCTAAAAAAGTGATGATGAACTAAACATTGATTCTACTGCTCTGAAAATTATCACCTACACAATCTTTATACACTAGTCATGCATTGCCCACAGCAGTACCAAAAATCAGATCTTCAGCAACCCTGTGATAGCTTCTTATTCATTTCCGGGCAGCAGTATATTATATGAAACGATTTGTTCAGATACATCATTTCCCATCTTCGCTTTGCTATAATCAACAATTAATATATTTTTTAAATATTCAAGCCTTGTATGATTATTTATTTATTTATTTTTTTTACTAATATCAAAAATAAAAAGCCGCAAGATGTTTTGTTGATATTATTATCACTTCTTTCTGATCCATTCACTTTTAATAAACAATGTCATTAGAATATTCAAGACAAATTATTTCTCCTTTCTATACAGTCATATTTTCTGCGTTGCACTAATAGGAACGAGTTTATTTAATTACTTATTATTATTATTATTATTATTTTATTTTGAAGATACTACTCTGGTTTATTAAATACAGTGACGTCATGGTCGGTGGTTCTGGACAATAGAACGTTACCTAGGTACACAGAGTTGTAAAAATAGTTCTCATATAAAGTATACCCTTTATCTAAATAATCTCACATCAATTCTATTACAACTGACGATAACAAAGACAAGTCTTCATCAGAGCCCGTCCTTTTTCCCATTTCAACTTTTACTCTCTGTTGTCACATGTAATGTCACCGGTTTTTGTTTAAAACCATCAAAATATCACATAGAAAAAAACTCGAACACAAGCTCTCATAATAATTACGTTCTTTTTAATCAAGCGCGTTTCAACAACAAAGTCACCATCCTCAGTGAGCTACAATACCTAAACTATAACTTTCACTTATGTTTAGTTATAAGTTAGGTATTGTAACTCGTGTATCACTGAGGATGGCGACATTGTCGTTGAATCGCGTTTGATTAGGTAAACTTATTTTTGTAAGATCTTGTGTTAGATTTTTTTTCATCTAATATTATCTCACAAGACAAGCTCCATATTTATTTACATTAAATTATCCTTAACAAAATTTCGAAAAAGGAAGGATCAATCTGAAATTACATCCCCCACCTATAAGAAGAAATATTGGGAGGGAAATCACAAATGAAAATTATGATATTATTTTACTTAATAATATAAAATTTTACGTTCGTGATTGTTATGTCCCTAAACAAATATTTGGTTCAATTTTCTCATTAAAATTTTAGTTTGGTTTCATTTCAATTAGGAATTTAGTTTTATTATTTATTTTAGTTTATCACAAGATTAAAAATGCAGATATATCAATTTTAATGTCGCCAGAGTCCAAAAGTTTTTTTACCTCTAAACAGTTTGGATCGTATACAAATGAACTGATTTTGTAAAGCAGTTATTTAGACGGGATTCGGCCAAGATAAATTTTGGGACCATCTACAATAAGATAAACCAAAACACAAATCATACATATTATTAAATTTTACAATAATATTCAATCTTGGTACTTAGGGTGTTACTTCTCTAATACTATTGCATAACCTAGATATATTATAACTGTATAGTAATTTATAATTTGGTGTATCAGCCCTAAGAAAAAAATCGATATTTTCTTAAAAAAAGCTTTACAAATTTTTACAAAATAGCTTAAACTTTGCTCTTAAAATCGCCATGAATTAGAGTTTTATCTTTCCTGAAATTTCAACTTTCCCGCCCTAACCTCCTACTTCATTTTTTTCTATTCGTTCTTCTCTCTCGGTCTTACCAACTCATCTTACCATCTTCATTCTGCCTCATTCCATTTATTAAATTTTTTCTCTCGTTCTTTTTCATTTTCTTCGTCTCTCTCAGTTCTTTCTTTTTCACCCATATCACTCTCAATATTTTCCTCTCCCCCTTTTCTCTCTCTATCTATCAATCTCATATATTATTTTAATTATTCTTTCCATTTCTTTTAATATCTTCCTTTCTATAGCTTGTTTCCTTCATTCCCGTTTCTTTTTTCTCATTCGATCCCACTTTCTCTTTCCTTCCCTCATGCTTTCCCTTCACTCTCACTCCGTTTCTATATTTAGTTCTCTTGCCCCTTTCTTTTCTCCTTTTCCATCTCTTGTACTTTCCACTCCCTCTTTATGTCTTGTTATTATCTCCTCTCTCTTTCCTTTGATCTTTCTCTTTCATCCTCCCCCGCTCTTTCATACTTCTTTCTTTCCTCTTTCCTTCCTCTAATATCTGTTCTTTCCCCGTTATTATCTTTTCCTCTTTCGCTGTTTACTTCTCGCTCTCTTTCTTTTTGATTGTCCATTGTTCCCTTCTTAATTAAGTACATTGTTGTGTGGTTATTATATGTAAGATTGATTTTATAATAAATCTACCAAAATATTCAATATAGATAACCAATGTCCTTAGTAACACATTATGATTAAAGTAAACAATGTCCTTCTTCATTACATTAATCCTGTACAATAATTCATACTGTTTGATTTATTATCTGCTGTGTACAATTTTATTATCTAAATTCCGTTTTAATAATTCCAGTATGTTATGTGTTTAATATGACAATAAACAATAACTGAGCACAATAGTAACTGATTGTAATCCGATCAAAACTCAACATTGTTGATGCTGCAGTTGAATGATTATAACAAATACATTTAGTTATTATTATTTATAAAACA
Source organism: Aphrophora alni (assembly GCA_963513935.1). NCBI lineage: Eukaryota > Metazoa > Arthropoda > Insecta > Hemiptera > Aphrophoridae > Aphrophora > Aphrophora alni. Next base: position 79,042,986 of record OY740770.1, on the reverse strand, counting down.
GGTGGAAGCACTCAGTGAAGATTGTTATAAATTAGTTATATGCGGATTTGTATAAATGGCGATCGTATGTGCAAAGAATGGTACAGCGCAAACGTATGAATGGATTAAAATAAAATTTGTCATTCCCATATATTTTGTACATACATTGGGATTTTTTTTCTTTCTTCATTTTAATATTTAATTCAAAACCTGGTAATAATGCTCATAAGAAAAAACACGAAATTACATTTTTCTCAAAATCGGTTCTAACGATTGTATTCATCCATTGCCCTAAGGATTCAAACAAAACTTGTTAGTCTCCTTCTCTTAAAAAATCCCTTTCGTGAATTATCAGTTTAAGAAAAAAAAAAAAAAAAAAAAAAAAAAAAAAAAAAAAAAAAAAAATGAAATCTTCTAAACAAAACATAATTGCTAAAAATAGTTTATACCGATTTTACAAAACATAGTGTGAATTTGTGGAATTAGTGTGAAACATATGTTTAATAAGAATAATTAGCAAAAAATAAAATAAAAATTCACAAATCACTTTCAATTTAATCAACAACTATTTATCTATGTTTTTATGACACAAGTGAAGGAAGTTTAGATCCTTATTATCATTTTATTTTGGTCTACGTTCATTTTCGTATTACGAATACGTCTTGTTTTGTTTCGTTTTTGAGATGGGTAGTTAAAGAAGTTTGTGCTATTTTTCTGAAAACTTTTTTTTGCGTTTCCAGAGATGTCTAATTCAAACTCAGTACTCTATAATTCACAAATGTAATGGGTTTCATTCAAAAATGTATTCACCCAGGAACCACGTTTGGACTATATGAGTAAACCCCCAATCAACTCTCTTTGTCGCTGTAATCAACGGTCGAATTTATCAATCCCGCTTTACAATTTATTTGTGGAATAAGAAGATTTATATTATATTTTTTTAATATATTTTTTTTTCATAATCTACTCATAATTTAAGAATATAACATCTTTAGTTAGAACTTAACTGACGAAATAGAAAATTAGCTATATTATCTATAAGAACTATGACACATGCATTTTATTACCTAGACGAATATGTTCCTTTAACATTTTTCCAAGACATAACAACTCTACAATGACTGGATCAACTATTTACTTTGTTGTCTTGATTATACTGTTTTGACTATAGAGTGTAAACTATTTCATTTTTTGAGAAGGTTAAAAGAACTAATGAGAAATTATATATAAAGTGAAGTAGCAAAGATAAAATCTAAAATATTTTAGTTGTGCTATTTTAAGATACAAGTGAATAATTAAGCCAAAATGAAAAATAAAAATGGATCCACCTCTTTTCCTTTAAAGAACCGTTACATTGTAAAGGTGAGGGATCGTTACTATAAAAAGTACTGTCATACAATTTGACACTGTATAGCTATGATATGATATAGTGGTAACTACTTTTACAAAAACGTGACAAAACATTCCACTAACTTTCTCACTTGGCCATCTTCAAAAATTAAATAAACTTTCGCCAAAAAGATCAGTTTAGTAGTTGTGAATCAAAGAGTAAAAATGAATCATGGAACGCTCTCTGTAATTTTTTTGTTTATGCCAAATATTATTGAACCTAAATGATTTTTTAATTTGCAATTTGTCACCTGTGTTTGGGTCATGAACCGTAACATTATACTAAATTTTAAAGTAATCTGTGATGCTGTTTGAGAGAAATGACGTCTATTATGACAGTACTATTGCCGTTTTTTTTTTCAACCCATAATACTCGAAAAAGCATTCTTGGGGATAAGGAGTACAATACAATTACTAATAGTGATTTTATGTTTTCTTTCTATTACGGAAAATACCAAATTTTGAGCCGTTAAAAAAGTCAATAGATATAATATTATCCCTGTAATAAAAAACAACTTAATTACTTTAAATCACAATTTACCGATTTCATTAAAATAGTAGTTGAATCTTAAAATGATTGGTACAAACCAAAGTGCTAAATCGAAGGTAAAAAGAAATATAATGGTTCAGGAATTATTAGCAAACACGAAAATGAACCTTTACAGCAGTCATTAATAAAAATAATTGTCGTTTGTCTAACAGCTAGACTCTAAACATTCTGAGATAGAAGAGTATGCTACTATTTATTAGCTGGAATTACGGTGAGCGGAACTAGATGTGGTAAAACAAAATTTCCGACTCAGAAGCCTTCCAGATTGATCCTTCACATTTCGTTAAGTCACAGTAATATATTACAAGCACAGACCACCTCAAACAATCTCTTCGTTTTACTAATTCATATAAAAAAGTACATCCCCTTGAAGGTAAATATAATACAAGTATAATAAATGTAAATAAAACAGTACTCACAATAAAGCATTAGTTATGAATCAAAACTAAAATTTATATATACAGTATCAATAAAAATATAAAGAAATGTACGATCTTTCAAACTAATGTATTATGTCACAGACTAATAAAATACAAATATTCTTTGACCTCTTCAATAAAATGACATTAGTAATATTTAATATTTTCAATATCATAAAATAAATGATATACAGTAGTAATAAATGGATTTATTTAAGGAACGAAGTTATGATCAGGTCCCCTTTACCACTGAAATTGGTTTTAGACCATACGTCGATTTTTTTGGCAACTAAGAAGATAAATAAATTAAAATCTAATTTCTACAAATTTATAATTTACTCTTATGGTAACCATTCTTTTCAAAAATTTAAATAATAACAAATAAAAATATTTCATCTTAAGTTTAAGCAAAATATGCCCAGACGTTAAGTTTGATAATCGGTCAACGTATTTCTCCTTCATAGACGAAATACAAATTATTCCAAAACACAGAATTTAGCCACAGGGTGTCATCAAATGTATGTTTATTTCTTACATGTCACTCAACAATTCTATAATATACATATGAGGACGACCCACTGGGGTCATGCATACTGTGAATAGATGTAGCGAGTCTGAAGGAACCTAACTGGATCTAAATCTTTCGTCGTGTAGTCTTTTGTTAGATCCCTGTATTTCAAGATTTCTATGAATTCTCTCTTGACACATGAGGACGACCCACTGGGGCTCATGCATACTGTGAATAGATGTAGCGAGCCTGAAGGAACCTAACTGGATCTAAATCTTTCGTCGTGTAGTCTTTTGTTAGATCCCTGTATTTCACGTTTTCTATGAATTCTCTCTTGACACATGAGGACGACCCACTGGGGCTCATGCATACTGTGAATAGATGTAGCGAGCCTGAAGGAACCTAACTGGATCTAAATCTTTCGTCGTGTAGTCTTTTGTTAGATCCCTATGGTTCACGTTTTCTATGAATTCTCTCTTTACATGGGAAGACGATCCACTGGGTCTCATGCATACTGTGAATAGATGTAGCAAGCCTGAAGGAACCTAACTGGATCTAAATCTTTCGTCGTGTAGTCTTTTGTTAGATCCCTGTATTTCACGTTTTCTATGAATTCTCTCTTGACATGTGAAGACGATCCACTGGGTCTCATGCATACTGTGAATAGATGTAGCAAGCCTGAAGGAACCTAACTGGATCTAAATCTTTCGTCGTGTAGTCTTTTGTTAGATCCCTGTATTTCACGTTTTCTATGAATTCACTCTTGACATGTGAAGACGATCCACTGGGTCTCATGCATACTGTGAATAGATGTAGCAAGCCTGAAGGAACCTAACTGGATCTAAATCTTTCGTCGTGTAGTCTTTTGTTAGATCCCTGTATTTCACGTTTTCTATGAATTCTCTCTTGACACATGAGGACGACCCACTGGGGCTGATGCATACTGTGAATAGATGTAGCGAGCCTGAAGGAACCTAACTGGATCTAAATCTTTCGTCGTGTAGTCTTTTGTTAGATCCCTGTATTTCACGTTTTCTATGAATTCTCTCTTGACATATGAAGACGATCCACTGGGGCTCATAGATGTAGCAAGCCTGAAGGAACCTAACTGGATCTAAATCTTTCGTCGTGTAGTCTTTTGTTAGATCCCTGTATTTCACGTTTTCTATGAATTCTCTCTTGACAAATGAGGACGACCCACTGGGGCTCATGCATATTGTGAACAGATGGAGCGAGCCTGAAGGAACCTAACTGGATCTAAATCTTTCGTCGTGTAGTCTTTTGTTAGATCCCTGTATTTCACGTTTTCTATGAATTCTCTCTTGACATGTGAAGACGATCCACTGGGTCTCATGCATACTGTGAATAGATGTAGCAAGCCTGAAGGAACCTAACTGGATCTAAATCTTTCGTCGTGTAGTCTTTTGTTAGATCCCTGTATTTCACGTTTTCTATGAATTCTCTCTTGACATGTGAAGACGATCCACTGGGTCTCATGCATACTGTGAATAGATGTAGCAAGCCTGAAGGAACCTAACTGGATCAAAATCTTTCGTCGTGTAGTCTTTTGTTAGATCCCTGTATTTCACGTTTTCTATGAATTCTCTCTTGACACATGAGGACGACCCACTGGGGCTGATGCATACTGTGAATAGATGTAGCGAGCCTGAAGGAACCTAACTGGATCTAAATCTTTCGTCGTGTAGTCTTTTGTTAGATCCCTGTATTTCACGTTTTCTATAAATTCTCTCTTGACACATGAGGACGACCCACTGGGGCTCATGCATACTGTGAATAGATGTAGCAAGCCTGAAGTACCCTAACTGGATCTAAATCTTTCGTCGTGTAGTCTTTTGTTAGATCCCTGTATTTCACGTTTTCTATGAATTCTCTCTTGACATGTGAAGACGATCCACTGGGTCTCATGCATACTGTGAATAGATGTAACAAGCCTGAAGGAACCTAACTGGATCCAAATCTTTCGTCGTGTAGTCTTTTGTTAGATCCCTGTATTTCACGTTTTCTATGAATTCTCTCTTGACACATGAGGACGACCCACTGGGGCTGATGCATACTGTGAATAGATGTAGCGAGCCTGAAGGAACCTAACTGGATCTAAATCTTTCGTCGTGTAGTCTTTTGTTAGATCCCTGTATTTCACGTTTTCTATGAATTCTCTCTTGACATGTGAAGACGATCCACTGGGTCTCATGCATACTGTGAATAGATGTAGCAAGCCTGAAGGAACCTAACTGGATCTAAATCTTTCGTCGTGTAGTCTTTTGTTAGATCCCTGTATTTCACGTTTCCTATGAATTCTCTCTTGACACATGAGGACGACCCACTGGGGCTGATGGATACTGTGAATAGTTGTAGCGAGCCTGAAGGAACCTAACTGGATCTAAATCTTTCGTCGTGTAGTCTTTTGTTAGATCCCTGTATTTCACGTTTTCTATGAATTCTCTCTTGACACATGAGGACGACCCACTGGGGCTCATGCATACTGTGAATAGATGTAGAAAGCCTGAAGGAACCTAACTGGATCTAAATCTTTCGTCGTGTAGTCTTTTGTTAGAACCCTGTATTTCACGTTTTCTATGAATTCTCTCTTGACACATGAGGACGACCCACTGGGGCTGATGCATACTGTGAATAGATGTAGCAAGCCTGAAGGAACCTAACTGGATCTAAATCTTTCGTCGTGTAGTCTTTTGTTAGATCCCTGTATTTCACGTTTTCTATGAATTCTCTCTTGACATGTGAAGACGATCCACTGGGTCTCATGCATACTGTGAATAGATGTAGCAAGCCTGAAGGAACCTAACTGGATCTAAATCTTTCGTCGTGTAGTCTTTTGTTAGATCCCTGTATTTCACGTTTTCTATGAATTCTCTCTTGACACATGAGGACGACCCACTGGGGCTGATGCATACTGTGAATAGATGTAGCGAGCCTGAAGGAACCTAACTGGATCTAAATCTTTCGTCGTGTAGTCTTTTGTTAGATCCCTGTATTTCACGTTTTCTATGAATTCTCTCTTGACACATGAGGACGACCCACTGGGGCTCATGCATACTGTGAATAGATGTAGCAAGCCTGAAGGAACCTAACTGGATCTAAATCTTTCGTCGTGTAGTCTTTTGTTAGATCCCTGTATTTCACGTTTTCTATGAATTCTCTCTTGACATGTGAAGACGATCCACTGGGTCTCATGCATACTGTGAATAGATGTCGCAAGCCTGAAGGAACCTAACTGGATCTAAATCTTTCGTCGTGTAGTCTTTTGTTAGATCCCTGTATTTCACGTTTTCTATGAATTCTCTCTTGACACATGAGGACGACCCACTGGGGCTGATGCATACTGTGAATAGATGTAGCGAGCCTGAAGGAACCTAACTGGATCTAAATCTTTCGTCGTGTAGTCTTTTGTTAGATCCCTGTATTTCACGTTTTCTATGAATTCTCTCTTGACACATGAGGACGACCCAGTGGGGCTCATGCATACTGTGAATAGATGTAGCATGCCTGAAGGAACCTAACTGGATCTAAATCTTTCGTCGTGTAGTCTTTTGTTATATCTCTGTATTTCACGTTTTCTATGAATTCTCTCTTGACATGTAAAGACGACCCACAGGGGCTCATGCATACTGTGAATAGATGTAGCAAGCCTGAAGGAACCTAACTGGATCTAAATCTTTCGTCGTGTAGTCTTTTGTTATATCTCTGTATTTCACGTTTTCTATGAATTCTCTCTTGACATGTAAAGACGATCCACTGGGTCTCATGCATACTGTGAATAGATGTAGCAAGCCTGAAGGAACCTAACTGGATCTAAATCTTTCGTCGTGTAGTCTTTTGTTAGATCCCTGTATTTCACGTTTTCTATGAATTCTCTCTTGACACATGAGGACGACCCACTGGGGCTGATGCATACTGTGAATAGATGTAGCGAGCCTGAAGGAACCTAACTGGATCTAAATCTTTCGTCGTGTAGTCTTTTGTTAGATCATTGTATTTCACGTTTTCTGTGAATTCTCTCTTGACATGTGAAGACGATCCACTGGGTCTCATGCATACTGTGAATAGATGTAGCAAGCCTGAAGGAACCTAACTGGATCTAAATCTTTCGTCGTGTAGTCTTTTGTTAGATCCCTGTATTTCACGTTTTCTATGAATTCTCTCTTGACACATGAGGACGACCCACTGGGGCTGATGCATACTGTGAATAGTTGTAGCGAGCCTGAAGGAACCTAACTGGATCTAAATCTTTCGTCGTGTAGTCTTTTGTTAGATCCCTGTATTTCACGTTTTCTATGAATTCTCTCTTGACACATGAGGACGACCCACTGGGGCTCATGCATACTGTGAATAGATGTAGCAAGCCTGAAGGAACCTAACTGGATCTAAATCTTTCGTCGTGTAGTCTTTTGTTAGATCCCTGTATTTCACGTTTTCTATGAATTCTCTCTTGACACATGAGGACGACCCACTGGGGATGATGCATACTGTGAATAGATGTAGCAAGCCTGAAGGAACCTAACTGGATCTAAATCTTTCGTCGTGTAGTCTTTTGTTAGATCCCTGTATTTCACGTTTTCTATGAATTCTCTCTTGACATGTGAAGACGATCCACTGGGTCTCATGCATACTGTGAATAGATGTAGCAAGCCTGAAGGAACCTAACAGGATCTAAATCTTTCGTCGTGTAGTCTTTTGTTAGATCCCTGTATTTCACGTTTTCTATGAATTCTCTCTTGACACATGAGGACGACCCACTGGGGCTGATGCATACTGTGAATAGATGTAGCAAGCCTGAAGGAACCTAACTGGATCTAAATCTTTCGTCGTGTAGTCTTTTGTTAGATCCCTGTATTTCACGTTTTCTATGAATTCTCTCTTGACACATGAGGACGACCCACTGGGGCTCATGCATACTGTGAATAGATGTAGCAAGCCTGAAGGAACCTAACTGGATCTAAATCTTTCGTCGTGTAGTCTTTTGTTATATCTCTGTATTTCACGTTTTCTATGAATTCTCTCTTGACATGTAAAGACGACCCACTGGGGCTCATGCATACTGTGAATAGATGTAGCAAGCCTGAAGGAACCTAACTGGATCTAAATCTTTCGTCGTGTAGTCTTTTGTTATATCTCTGTATTTCACGTTTTCTATGAATTCTCTCTTGACATGTAAAGACGACCCACTGGGGCTCATGCATACTGTGAATAGATGTAGCGAGCCTGAAGGAACCTAACTGGATCTAAATCTTTCGTCGTGTAGTCTTTAGTTAGATCCCTGTATTTCACGTTTTCTATGAATTCTCTCTTTACATGTGAAGACGACCCACTGGGGCTCATAGATGTAGCGAGCCTGAAGGAACCTTACTGGATCTAAATCATTCATCGTGTAGTCTTTTGTTATATCTCTGTATTTCACTTTTTCTATGAATTTTCTCTTGACCAAATCAGGTTATTTTCCTATCTTAAAGTTTTCGGGAGCTAGACGATTTCTCTTTTATGCTATTTTCCTCTATTTTTAAGATGATTATGAACGAGAAATGATTCGCTTTAAAAAGAAAAAATATACGACAAAGAAAAAATGGCACTATTATTGACTTTTTAATTACCTATAATTTAATTACTTATTATATTTTTTGGTTATATCTTCTACATTACTACCTCTGAAAAGAACTGTACACCTCTATGTAAAGAGTGATGCAGTTAGTTGTTCAATTTACTAAATCCTTTAACTACAAATGATCAATTCCATGTAATTGCCTGCTTATGTAAATACAAACCGCACCTGAAAACGCAAAACTCAATGAGAAGGAAAAGGTTATTAAACGGAGCGAATGTAGAAAAAATTCTGTAAGAGAAACTTAATGTATGTAAATTACAAAGTACAAAAAAGCCTTATCCACAAGAAAATATAAAATTGTTTTCAATAATAATCTGTAAAATATTCGAATTTTGCATATAAAAATTGCAAACGTTTGATTTCAAAATATTTACTTGTCTTTTTTAGTTTGTTTGTTTTCCTGTTATGTATATATATATATATATATATATATATATATAGGCATTTTGAATGTTAAAAAATAATAATTAGTGGATTTGAAGTACTAATTAAAAAACACATTAAAAAGGTAGTATATCCAAATGGAACCACAATTCGTGTAGACTTACTTTTTCGAATATTTTAAGTTTATCGAATATTACGTGCTGATGATGATATATGTAAAATGAACTTTGCTGTTTCCTAGGCTATGAGACCTGAAAATCAGTCAAAATACGAAGGTCAACAATTTAATTGATTAGCAAACCTACATTATACTTCGTTAGAAAATGTAAACATTGATTTTTCTAAACGAAATGTCAGTACGACCATTCTGAAACTTGATTATTTTATTTTCGTACTTTTGTGTGTCATTGTTTATGCAACAAATTTAGTTTAGAATTTTATTGAAATATGTAATGTAGTTTATACAAAAAAGAATAGTGATAATTGACTGGAGTATTACATCATTTACCCAGACACATAAGTAAATTTTTATTGTTTTTGAGAATTTTGTTAAAATATTTTAGTTTTGTTAAAAACAATAATCTATATGAATTAATGATGTTTTACTTACAATTACGTTGAAATTAAACACGTTAAAATATATTACTGTATTTTTAAAATAAGTTTATTTATTTTATTTATTTTATTCTAGGTTTATCTTATTTTCAGGCAATTTACATCGGTATTGGATTATTGAAAAAACAATGGATTTTTATATATTTTTAATATAGCTTATAGGAATAAATCAAAACGGCTAGAATATATTTATGAGATTCAAAGTCCTTTGTATCATTTAATTTGCGGTTTTTTTGGTATTTTTCTGGCACATTAGCAAACAATAAGCATTTTAGTAATAACATTTAGGATACAATGAAAGCGGTTACAAAATATTTCTTTTTGCTTTTATGTAACATCTAATTGAATTGTACTCCATATTACAAAAAACGATGTAGTAATAACATTTTAAAATGTAATAATATAAAGAAAAATCAAACAGGTTACAAATAAGGACAAAAATGATTATACATACAACAATTATTGTTTTTGTGGTATGAGTAATAATTGTGTTCCTTATTGGGAATATCGCCCAAGTGCACCTTGGACATTTGAGTCTGGAAATATTTTTGTTTAATATGAGTGGCAATCCCTGATCACGGTTTTATTTTATATTTTGATTTTTCGTCCAATTTTATTATTGAAATAATAAATGTGTAATAACATTTAGGAAAAATAAAAGTGGTAATAAATATTTTTTGTGACTTCATAAGTGAGATTAAAAGCCCATTTTTTTCATTTTATTTCTTGTTCATTTCGTCAATATTGTATTATTTACAAAATAACAATATATTAGTAACATTTATCTATTAACGTTTAGGAAGAAACCAAAAGCACATAAAAAAATATATGGGAAAAACTAAATTTGATTGAAATTTATTCGTTATTTGGTTGTAATGCATAGACGACAGACAGACTGATTTCATTCCACAAACCTCTTATCTTAACTGTGTTCAGAGATATGACCTAGTAATAAATTTAGTGAATATAGATCCACGCGTTTTGACTGAACAGACAACCGAAAGACAAATAGGCTGAGATGATTTAAAAAAAAAAAAACAAAAAAAAAACACTTTTTTACACCCAGATAATCTTCTAACTGATATGGTATCTGTAATCTCGTCATAGATTTTGTTTACCCTTCTCCTAACTGTCCCTACTTAATATATCAGAATGTTAAAACAACTGCTCTTCTATCTATTTGAATGTAAACACTGATGCAGAAAGTTAAATATCAATTCCAAAAAAACAATAGAACATAAAATTATTATTATGACGCTTCGCTTTATGACATAGGATTACCTCGCTCCTCTTGTAGTTTACATTGGCCTGAGGGCTTTATTCCTTTATATAGAATTGCCTGTTTGTTTCTGTCGTTTGCAGTTATCTACTTTGGGCTAGTTGTTTCTTTCTCACGTTAATAAAAAGGTTATCCCATTTCGGTTGTGAAATAAAAAGTTTCAACGTTTGTTTAATTGTGGAGTTTAGAGAGATCGATTACAAAAACGTCTTCATTTGCAAAGGTAAAATTAAAAAAAAAAGTGTAAAAATAATTATATAATAGGTAAAAAAGATATAGTACTAGTTACTCACTCCTAACAAAATTCAAGCAAAATTAATAAAATTAAGGACAAATGATGTTCAAAACTAAGAAGATAAAAACAAATAAGAAATAATGTTTTCTAGTTTTTTTTAGCTTTTAACAATTTTTACATTGTAGAGGGTGTGGAACCAAACAAAGCTGTTGGTCGTCATCTCCCTAAATATACGGTTTACTATTTATTTCTAATTTTATTCCATGGCGATAAGACAAATATATAACGCATTATAAAAAAAAAAAATTAGTTAATAAACTATAAGAGGTCTAGATAACATTTCAATTTGAACTAAATAAACGTTGAACATATACTATACAAACTTTGTTATTTACAAACTAAGAAAATTCAGTATACGATGAAAAAATTTACAATTGGTACTCTCTAGAAACAACATTCATTCAATCGTGTATATTTATCGCCAATATACAACATCTACGTGACCCGTTATTGCGTACAGAATATCAAGAATGTACTGATATACACAATTATTACGATGTTTCAAAAATCTGTGTAATCACTATTCTTAAAGAAATAGGGTAAGACTCCTTGATATACCGATGCAATATAACATTACCTATGAGGTCCAGGTTAACCTCTAATATACCTATATACAAAGTTTAACACAAGTTGATATATTACATAAATAGTTGAAATATTAATCCTTCATTATGGATATGCAATTTACTTTTTTTTAAATGTTAATCTTGGAATCGTAATCAACAAAATCAGAGATACCTACACACGAAGATTCAAATTAATTGATGGACTACATAAATATCTTGAACTTTTAATCCCTCATATACTTTCCACCATTTAGTTTATTGAAAATTTTACGTTGGAACCGTATTTCCTAAAATATACACCATTAACTTTTTAACTTAATTCAACCAAAGTCTCCCAAAAACGCGCCAAACTTTTTAAACTTTATGCTTAAATTCTAATCTAGTGGGTTTTAAAAAATATATACCTTAGAAGAATTAACAAATTCTAAAATTTGTAATAAACATAATATGAAACATCCACATAACGTACGTCTCTCGACAAAGTTGACTGCACAAACCTTTGATCGAAGTGCGTTAGACATTGTGTTGACATTTATACTGACTATTTTTTTACTAAATCACTTTAAATTTCTAAATAATATAAATCACTCTGTTTTTAAAATTTGTACCTGTCAATATAAAACAAATATAAACTCCTTATTATGATACATTTCTAAAGTTCGCTATTTTTTAAATATTGGTTATAAAGTGAGAGACAGAGAGATATTTTGATTATATATATATATATATATATATATATATATATATATATATATATATATATATATATATATATATATATATATATAGATTTATTTATTTTATAGGGACACACACACAGGGATTTTGCTCACAAATGTTTTAAATGTAATGTTTATTAAAGTAAAAGATTTCCATGACATTAAAATATTTTCACGTGTAAGAAGGGTCTTAATAAAACCAATGCAGAAAGAAAAGACGTAACTGTGATTTCTGTGATATATATATATGTATACCAAAGTTCTTTTAAATAAAGGTTGTGGATAAAACTAAGTTTGATTTTCTATTTAATGTTCAGTGGAAGCTTAAATTTGACATATGCAATAGGCTACTGCAGTTTGATAGTAAGTTCATCGAAATTTAAAATTGTCTGATGTTTTTAAATGTGGTTTGAATATAACAGAATCTTGACAGTAGGAAATAAATCAAGACACCATAATACATAAATAGACAATAACCAATGACTATCAAAGAGATATGAGAATAAAAGTTTTTTTTTTTTGTTAGGTCAAATAGTTTTCTCAAAAACTGGAGTTGCTTTTCAATTATTTTAAATTTCTCACTATGTAAGAAAAACATTCTTTCAGATCGAACAAATTTTTATGTCTATATGTTAAATGTTCTACATCGATTTTATGTTGTTTCAATAAAATTCATATTTTGGGTTTAATATACGTAGCGATAAGAAATAATGTACCCTACAAAACACAAATTTTGAGACGGCGATTATTCATAATTTTTACGACATGTTTAATTTTAAAATTTGAAGTATTCATGTTAGGACAATGTTTTTATTTACGCCAAAATTAGAGACTCTCTACCATAAAATCGAGATATTGATCGAAATCGACTAAATTTCTCAAAATTTATCGTTTGTAAATACCAAAAAAACAAAATTTATATTTTCTCATATATTTATATAGGCTGGTGGAAAAACTATATTTTCTTGTAGCCATAATTTTTGCTACCAGAAATTATGCCGATTTCAAATGCTTTGCATTTCATTTCGTTTGTTTCCTTAAATTCAGACTCTTGGGTTAAAGAATACCGCGGTTTGTGGCAAGAAGTGTATCGACGAAAAAAAGTGAGGGTACTTTTTATAGAGAATAAATTAATGGTTTGTCTTGAGGTGTTTTGAACCCGCTATGTAAGTATGATTGTCTTCAGACAATGGTGGATTGACCACACTTATATACTTAGAAAATTTTAACGACGTCCAATTAATAGACATTACACCACAATTTTGATGCCAAGTCGAAGTATTTGTTGATGGGGGTCTCAAATTCCTACTCCTAGGTTATTACAAAGGTTCTCCTATATAAAGGTATTCAAAGTTACCGAGGTTCGGTAGTGATGGAAAAAAAAACTTAATGCGTGGAGCGGGAATGTTTCGGTGCAAGAAAACAGCGGTTTTTTAGATTTTTGAAAAAGAAATTTTTTAATAATAATTGCAGTCACACTATTGAAAATCTAATTAATTTTTCAATATAAATGTCAAAAATTGTATATCTACTCGTATTTCGTGTAATTGACTAAAACTAGTCTAGTAATAAAAGTTATCGAGGTTTGAGTGATAAATTGTACCGTTAAGAAACCGTTCATTTTGAGACAGACGAAATTCATGGTTTTTTTTATTAGGTTCTCTAATCATTGGAGTACCTATATTGACTATACTAAATATATATAGTTAAGTTGAGAAAGTGTTGGAGAATACGATAATAATTATATTATAGTGGGCTTGTATTGATATTTGGGACAAGGTTTATATCAACGTTAAAATAAGAGAGTTTAAACCACAATACTGGAGCTATAAATGTAGAGGTATTGTCGAAACTCTATCAAATTCTCACAATGTTTCCCTATTCTAAATACTCAAAGATCTCAGAAGGTTGGTAAAGAAAAGAGAAAAAAAAAAAAAATTTCTTGGGCGTGAAAGGTTTTGTGACTTTTTCGGTTTTTAGATTTTGAAAGATTCATCGATTTTATTGAATAAATATTAGGTATCATTGATTTCATATCTAATCATATATATATATATATATATATATATATATATATATATATATATATATATATATATATATATATATATATGTATAATCCCATATATATAGGGAAAATTTATTTGTCAGTATATATATAAGAATCTACTTATAAATTACAAAGTTTAATCCAGTGAAAGTTACTTTTTCAATTTTTAACTTTCCTTAGTGGCATAAGTTAAATTTTTCATAGAAAATTACTGTAGAATGGAACTTTAGCCTATATATTGCGAATTAGATTATTCCACTACTTTACAGATTATATTGTTTACCACAATATCGTAAAGTCTAAATCGACTAACATTAAAAATATTTACAAGAAACAAATGATTGTCCTCTTTTTTAAAAAAGCGACAACATTTTTAATACAAATTTAAACATTTTTTGTTATTTTGTCAATAATTTGCTTAAAAGAAAAACATTCAAATATATTTTGTTCATTGTTAAATGACGAAATTTATTTGTTTCTTGTATTGATTTTGTAATATGAACAGTTATATTATTTTGCGTATTTATCATTTTAAACGTTTGGTATTTTAAAATGTATAAAAAAGGTTTAATGGAATATTAATAAAAAGGTTACATAAAAAATGGCGATACCAAATCTTCACTCTGTATCTTATTTTATCTACTTTCAAACACAAAACAGCCGACGGACGAAAAATGAAGCTATTCCGGATCTATTTTCATATTATTTTTTTCTTATAAGTTCTAGAATCAGCATTCGATATATTGCTGTGCAATGGTGAAACAGTTATATATATATATATATATATATATATATATATATATATATATATATATATAATTAAATTGCATATTTCTACATAACTCGTTTTATAAAAGAATGATGGTTTCCTTACACAAATGACGTTGTAATCTGTTTACAGTAGAAGAAAGGATTTTTTTAGTAGGCCCTAATGTATTTTTCAAAAGTAGAGTTGGATTTAAGAAAATAAACCCATTAAAGAAACCTTTTAAACTTAGTGCAGATATGTAAGCAACATCGTACTTTCATCCAAAGTAGAAATTCCAAATCCCTTTAAACCCTTGCACTAAAGAACTGCACTTAACAAGGTCAATAAAACTTATTACGTAAAATCGTGACGTCATCACATAGTATATATTTCCTTTCAGAGAGGAGAATAATGTCTGTTTTGAAGAAGACAGAAAAAAAATATATATATGTACATATTTCATATACAATGTTTTTTTCAATTCCCATAACGTCTGTCTATAGGGTCATTCTAAATAAGGTTGATCAAGTGTCTGTCTTGGATAAGTTAATAACAATTTAAAAAAACAAAACAAATTATATTATTCTTCATTATTACAGAAAGTCAGAATATCGTACAAATTAGTTTTAAATTACAAAATAAGAGTGATCTCACACATTTTTGAAATCTGTTTCGGCTGATATTGTCAATTCTTTGATTTCCTTAGATCATGAAATGTATCTTTGCTTTATTCTTGACCAACTCTAGTTGTTTTCCAACCTTAACCCAATAGAGCATTTAAATACTTGGAGTTTTTATTTTAAGTTCTTTTCCGTCTCTTTCTCTTTTTTTAACTTACTTCTTATGAAGTATGTCGTAAATTTGTTAAGGACCAACATTTTTAATCTTAGTTTTGTAAATATTCATTACTTTGCAGGACCTATGGAAATCAAATAATTCATATTCTATATACCCTCTGTCGTCATGTCGTTGTCTTTGCGGAAGTACGATAATGACAGCAAATATTAAGCCAAGTAATTGAAAATTTGGTATTGGTGACTATAATGGTGTGCTGATGAAAACCTCTACTGAAATTCAGAAAAACCAATTTTAAAATGTTAAAATGACTGCTATTTTAAACAATTTTTGTTTGTGAAAGGTTTATTATTAAAATTATGACATAAAATGTGATAACTTTTTGTAGATTTCAAAGATAGTTTGCAAATTTAAAGAATTTGAAATATATACACATTCACAAGCCACCATGAAAACAAGCCGACGTTGAGAAAGGTGTTATGTACACAATTACGACGGTAAAAACACCGGTTTAACAACAACTATTTAAATAAAACTTACCATAGTTTTCTTATACTACACCTTACACCTTGATCTACTAATACAGTTTAACATCTCCTAAAAGCAAAGGAAATCATATTTTAGGCATGATTGGTCTGTGTAATACTAAAAGTAGGAAAGCATATCAACTTCTTTAATTTGTCTCACTCTTTACACTTTTAAACTTTGTATTTTATATTTTCGTATAAAATAATATTTTAAACTCATTCAGTCGGTATATTGCACATTTTTCAATAAAAACAGACGCTGCATGTAAAAATTTAATTAGTAATTCATCACAATTCTGAGAATAAGAATATTAAACGTCCCCTGTGGAATTTCAAACTTGTGCCTTTCATATTATCCTCCGTAAAAATAACTTCTCTATCAAGTTTTTCTCCTTTCTAATCACGTCCCAAGTAAATAATCAAACTTTTATAAATTATGGGTTCGATAAAAAATGGAGTATTTTCTCTATTAAAAGTGGTATGTGGGGGGGGGGGATATAGACATGCTTCTTAGGTAACTATCGATCAATATGTTGACAAATGACCAAACCAACTCAATCTCTTTAAGATGAAACATAACAAAGTTATTGTAAAAAAGTAACTTCGAACGCTGACCTCCCTATAAAACGTCATTTTCGTAAAGTACGAATTCCATTGAGGCCGAGTCACCGACAAAATTGTAGCGAGTGGAAGCTCTATTGTATAGGCTATGTACCGCTAGGACTGGACACTTACAAGAGATATAGATTTAATATAGAGTTAATAGATATTTTATAACATAATCCGATCTAAGAGAATGGTAATGTTTTAGCCGAAGTAAAAGAGTAGTAATAAAATCATTTTCGATGTTCATAAAGCCTGAATAGCAGGAGTTTTAAACAAACTTACCCAACTAGATAAGACTCACTGATAATATACATTTTTGGGCAAGCCATTTTGAAGATCTGGTTGCAATAAAATGTATGATATTGCTTAGTATCTATCATCGTAGCTCCGAGTCAAAACCGTTATAGGTTGATTCTGCGACACGTATAGTGTGGTCCGAATAGGATTGAGGCACGAGCTCCAAATTATTACATAATTTGTGTAAACAAGTCATAACGACGACTCATAAAGAAATTTCAACGAAAATTTTATATTAAACTCTTTTCTTAAATTTTCCCAATGAAGCCATTGAACTGTTTGAAACACATAACATCAGGTTCTACGTAAACGACACACTATATCAACTAACAGACAAGGAGGCGTTTCCAACATTCTAAAGGAGAATATTAACTAACCCTTTCCACCTTTATTAAAAGATAATTTATATATAGGACGCTAAGTGATGGCTAGGATCAGTTCGGGATTGGCAATTTATTGTTACCATAACTGAATCTACAGGCTACTGTTATTTCATGTAGTGTTACGTTAAGTCCATCTTTCATCTTTCTTCTCAGGATTCTGTTGTTCATAACGGCAGAGATATTGTTCTTCCAAAAAGTCTTCTGACACTACATTATACTTATGATAAATTGATGGTTTTTGCATCATAAAATATTTGATACAAAGAAAGTAGTATTTGTTTTATTGTGTACACAAATAATAAAGTAGGATTAGTGTGGTATTATATGGCGAAGGTGTGATGGCTACGCTACTGTTAAATGTATACCATATTATATTCTGAGAGAAGGAGGCATAAGAACATGCTTGTATTAAGTGGCAAATAATGAACACGGAGCTGAATTTATAGAGGTTGTTGTATTCAATATTCATACTTACAAATTTAGATAACCATGTTGCTTATATTGAATATGTGTGTGACCTATGCTTATAATATATTGGCAGTGTAAGCTAACGTTTTCAGTGAAGTGATTTACTACAAGTAACTAATCTAGTTATACGCCGCTCTGGAGTTCGGCACTCGTTAATTTGGGAAAACGTACGTTCCTAAGATTTATATATTGAATCCAAAATCACTTTGTACATTTAGTAAACATCTGTCACGATAAATAATCTTAATTGAAATGAAACTTACATTTAAACCAAATCTAAAATATATTTATTTAATATTATTAGTATTATATTAAATAACAGGTTAATCCAAATATACCAAAAAGATATTTCGATATATATGTGAAAACATACACTGAATATATAAATATATAAACTGGTCAAAGATAATTGTTTATTGCAATAATACATACATCATACATATAACTTTAAATAAAATGATATATATTCTTATAACTCTAAACAATAAAAGTAAATATCCATTCCACAATCTCAATATTTAAATTATGATGTTTCGTAAAGTACAAATAGTTTTTTAAATATATTATTATTTAAATAATATTGGCAACATTCTGAAGTAGTAATACTTGTTCTGATGTTTGCTTGTTTGTAATGTTTTCTGAATCAATTTATGATACGATATATTTATAAACTTACTTTAAGTCCTGAAATTTTCTTTAAAAAACTTATGCAATAATTTATGTTATTTTATAATTCAGCGAGAGATAAAAACTCGTTTAGCTTAGCGAAGTGTATTCTACATAAAAGTAGGTAATATTTGTCTCGTAAAATATAAACAGTCTTCTTACAACATCAATACTGGATATTGCTTGAACAAATTTGTTTAAAAAAAAGAGACGTGAACTTATTTTTCTTTCTTAACTTCAATATAGAGTGTGATCGACATATGTTAAATGAAGTTAAAACTCAATTTCTAACAGTTCATAGTTAGTAGTACTATTGATGATAAAATGAATGAAACACAAAATATTCACTAAGCAGCACATTATTATTAAAAAGACAAATTTCAATGTGTCACCGCCATCTTCAGTTCTTCACAGGTAAAAAAAAAGCAACATTAAACATTCACTAAATGTATACCAATAAGCTACCCAATATAATGACGTATAATTAATTGAAGTGGTTTAATCGGAACTTTTCCTTAATTTGTGTATAAAAACAAATACAGGATGTCCTGGGGGTAAAAATCAAATCCGTTATCAAATAATAAACCTAAAACCTTAAAAAAAAACCACTTATCTTATTAAGCCGGATTTTTAATCTCAAACATCATTTATTAGTAATATTTATACAAATGATGGATTAAGTCCGATTAACAATAATGTATACAACCCATTGTTATTAAAACATACAGAAACATAATAATATCTACATTGTTGGAGCACAGTCCTAATGATTTACTATGAAAACGTACGCATGTATTTTATTTTACGGTAATGTTTGGTGTTTTATTAATTTGCAAACGAGGCCCAAAAGACTTAATGTAGTCTACTACAATACAATATATTATACACTGTGAATGATTGAATTGAATCATTTTGCTAAAAAAAAATAAGAATCAAATATATTTTTAGTATATTGAGAGTCCTTACGTCAAAACATTTTAAAAACTGTTGTTACGTAATTGGGTTCACCTGTCATATTTACTCGACCAAACATCTTATATCCTTACCAAACACCAAAGATATTGCATAATGTATGACACAGTTTAGTTGACAGCCACCATAAATTGAAAACTCAAAATGAAAATAATTTCTTCTAGTGGAAATTTTTATTTGGTGCATGGTTTTGTATTAGACAATACCGTAAATGAACTTGTCTTAACTATGAGTACAAAGGAAGAGGATTATCTAATAGAAAAAAGAGAAACTACAAAGAGTTTTAAACAATCTTTAGAAATAACATTATCTTATAAAACTTGTTTGGATTAAAAATTGAAAATAAGAAATTTAAACATATTCATGCTTAAAAAATCTTCCATCGTGAATAAGAGAAATATTTAAAGTCAAGTTTCGTTTAAATACACATCTCTATTTGATATTTAAGTTCAATAGTCATTAAATTACATGCTATATAACTTATTTTGTACCCAAATAAATGCCCTAGCTCTACACTGGTGGATGACTTCAATCCTAGATATTTTAAATAACTTCTTCTGAATATGTCATATAATTAGTATTTAAAAAATCTAATTAGATGCTTTATATTTCATTCCATATAGAAATAATATCCCATTGTTCTAATTTGATGAAAAGACAATGATAAAACATCAACTTTGTGCTAAATTCTCTAAATTTTGCCCTAAGGTAAATTTTGGACCTACAAAATACAATCATAAACTTTGAGTGATACACTTTTGAAATAACAATTAAATATATCAAAATTAATTTTGATTTTTTAATGTATTTTTTTTATAAATCAAATGTAATATGTTCGTTAGACTAATTAGTGGAAAACACCATAATGAACTACAACGAAAAAACTCTACCTTTTTTTTTAGAGTCAGACTAATTACGCCCCCTAACTTTATTAATACGTAATAGCCTCGAATCCTGAGATTTTTTGCCTACAGGATTCGTTCTCGCGTGACAAAAAGAATAAATTATTCAATCCACTGGAAGTTTTTTGGCTTACTATCTTTCTGGCCTGGATTGAATAACTTCTTCGATAATTTGAGTTGCCCCAAATTACCGGTACCCCCCTTTTTATTTATGACTTCCAGTAATTATATTTAAGATTACCCTATTTCTCAGGGAGAACACGAATTTACTTTATTTTCTAATTGTAATCTCGTAGGTGCGTGTCCTTAGGAATACCTCTTTGATACAATATATTTACCTTTATTATTATAACAACCTGAAAATATAACATATAATTTTGTGACCAATCCTAAATAAAACACAGTTTTAGAGAATATAAAAAAAATAATTCTTTTAATTACTTGAAACAAAACAAATTGAAATAATAATCTTGACACAAGTCAACTAATAAAACTCACAACAATTTCTATAATGAAAATTAACTAATAACAACTAAAATATTTCTTTTTTCGAGCAGAAGGCAATCACTCATAACTTTATTAAAATTGATCTATATAAAGATTTCTATTTATATATGAATTCAAATTATTTAATTTATCAAATTTATTTATCTATAAAGATTTTTATCCACACATGAGTTTAACATTATCTATTTTAACAAATTTATTTAATTATATAAAAAAAAATTATCTCAGGAAAATCAGTGATACTCTAAAATCGGGCCAATTTTGCCCTTTAAAAAAGGAAATTTGGATTATTCTCAGACCTTGTCCGCCGTGTTGAAATTCCTGAGTCCTGGGATGCTGTTGGTCCACTGGTGTCTGGTTGGTTGTATTTAGCGATTACAGTTGTCTCATTTCTTTTCCATGGAGTTTAGAAGGCTGGCTGGTTGGTTCGAATCTATCACCTCCTATCACTCTCGATGACACTTTTTAATACTTTGGCATAGTAACACTTAAACTTCTTTACTGAGAATTTTGAGTCGGCAAACTGGCATAGCCACCCCTGGCACTTCTTCAAACACTTTTTTATAAGAGAGACTGATGAGATTCGTGCGGCTCTTTTTATAGCCAAAAACTATCGTATATCGATACCAATTTTTATCCCTCACTGGACCGATACGATAGTTCCATTTATAGTGTATTTCCATGCAATTTCTTGATTATTTTTGGTGTAGGTGATTCAGTTACTTATTATTACTTTATTTATTACGTTTACCGTTTTTTAATTGTCCTTTTTAATCACTTTGCTCTAATTAATCCTTTAATCTATTTTTGCTGTAGGTTGGTATTCTAGCTCCGCCTACGACTACGTCACTTATCCTTGAACATTTAAACTCTGCAACTTGTAACTGGCCGATGTAAAAATCTTCATTGTTTTCTTTTAATTGTCTATAACACTTTTCCTAATGGTTTTTTTGTTTTTACGTAACCGGTGTCTTGTAGCTCTCGACCGCGGCAATTTCCCGCACTTCGAATAACATTTGTCGGACTATTCATTCGCCTTTAATCGCTTACGTAAGAATTTGCGTAATTTACAGTTTTCAATTCTCACACCTTTAAAGTTATTGTTTTCAAACTTTGTCACTTTGTTTATTCCGTGATTTCATCGCACTAGCCAAGCTAACATAACTCTGCGACTTCCCGTAGTGATGCAATTTAGTACGTCTTTTCACACCTTTGGGTTTGGGGTTTATTTATTGACCGATTTTCCTGAAATTTACACAACTCTTAGATATTAGGTTTTTAATCATTTTTGCAAAATTTCCACTTCTCATCTTTTTTCATTTTCATACTATAGCGTGAAAACTATAACTCTTTTGTTTTAATCAAATTTAAATTTTTTATTATTAATTATGATACTACTTTATTTATTTAATTGATTCTATACAATCCTTTTCTCAAAATTTATTTTTATTTACTTTTATTAACTTTCCTATTTATGCTTTTCTGCTAACTTTTTAAATATCAATTTTTCCAAATATTAGCAAGAATATTTTTATCTTAAAATTACATTTTATTTCCAGAAATAACAAGGTTTTTTTTATTTTTTATTAATTTTGAAAATTTTTAAATTCTTCATTTAAATATGCCGTAACGTCTGTTAGTTAATATGAAATAACAGTACTAGATATGTATTGCATACAACTTGTATTACAACTACATATCCTTATACATTATTATTTCACATTTTCAAAATTCATAAAAAATGATTTTTCAATTCAAAATCCGCCGACGTATGAATTTACTGTTAGAACAAGCCGGCAAGAGTTGACCTTGGACCATTTCATAGTTCAATCCTACCGACCGGCTATAATCAGTAAAAAGTTCTACAAAACATCCAAACCTTGCATTGGGATTATTTTTTGATATTTTTCTTTTTTGACCAAAATATAACCCCACACAACGAATTTCCGTTGTAGAACATTTAAAATAAACAATATTCAAATTATCTACCAGATGGTCCTCACCATCTTGAACACACAAATTAAGGTTTATTTTTATATAAACATTTTCTATTATATTTTTTTAATAAGTTGTTGGTTAAGCCACTTTCGTTTCGAGAAATTTCAAATAAAATGTACCTGGAAGGTTTGGCGTTACAATCGAAGAGTAAAAGGAAATAATAAACCTGACAATCAAATTGCTAACCTGACAATCACATTGTTCACACATTTTTAATCTTGGATCTACTGTAAGAAAGAGTTACAAATCCTTTCAATTATACTAAACACGACACCTAAGTTGCCACACAATAAAATGTACATTTATGATATAGTTTTAATAATTTATACTGTAAAACCTAAATATCAGATTTATCGATCTATAATTAAAACATAAAGACAATTAATTACGTTTCTAGCAATAAGATTATAACATAAATGAATTCATTGATAATGTTTATGTATTACTGAAAATACAATTATAAACTCTCGAGGGAATTAAAAAGTCACACATCATGTATATTAATAAACATTCCAGAAAATTAAATAAATACATACGAGATTACTTTGGAGAGAGTAGGATATGAAGAAAATATTTAAACATATAGTAATGGAGTTAAATAATTTTGATAGTACAAAGTAAAATAAATACTTATATTTATTAACTAATAGTAAAAATTTTTAACTGTATAATGTTTAAAGAAATGTTTACTTGTTATTATATATTGGGTGTGAGAAAAAGAGTGTTTGAGAATGTGAAAGAGTGAGTGGGTGTTGCACATATCGTGATAAAATATGCACTAATGTGTATATTAATTAAAAATACAAACAATACAAAAAATTATATATTTTGGCACTTTTAAATAAAAATTTTTGTTAAACGTTATTCAATTGAACAAACTTAACCAGCAGAATTGTATAAGTACTTGGTATGTTATATTTGATATATGTATTAAAATAAAATAATGTAAAAGTTTAGTATTATCTCTGTTATGAAAATCATGTACGCTGTTCATTATTAATAACACCGTAATCAATAGAATTAGTAAATACACAAAACAAATATTTACAAATTTTAACTATTTGATAATTCATGGTATGCTAACTTTCACTTTCTTTTTGTTATATACATTTATTAGTCTCAGGATATCGCTTCATATTAACTTCACCTATTATTTCAAGGATTTTCTTTTTTTTACTTTCCACTTTTAGGTACTTTAAAACACCTTATGCCTCAATCAACAGTCAGGTTAATGATGGTTCTCTTCTTCTTATTGAATTTCAAATATCATATATTCAATATTATGGTGATCAGAATAATATACTGTATTGTAGTGTCATAAAAGGACGTTTCTGCAAAATTTTACTGGAATAACAATAAGAACTCAAATGAAATCTTATGCTTAGAGTAAAGAAAAGGATCAGTAAAGTGCGATTAGATCGGACTCCTTTAGCATACACTCTAAACGTAATAGATACATTCCTATCAATAGCTAATAAAGTACAAGTTTATGTATTTCCCAACTTTTTTATTACCTCCCGTTGTTTCCAAAGTAATAAACCTCTTGGTCATTATCGTACTAAACTAGGAGGAAAAAAGACCCATTTCCTAAGATTTCTAAGTTAATCTTTGAAAATTAACTAGAGATTGTTCAGGGAAGAATGATAGGAAAGATGAAATACTGTAGATTGATTAAATAACCCTAGACTACATAAGAAAAAGTGCACATCCAGTTAGGGTCCCTCTAGCTTGTCCCACCCTAACTCACTATTATAACATGCAACACATATAAAGCATCAACACATATAAAGCAATGATTGAATCGCCACTTTTAAAATACGCCTCGATAACAAACGCGCGTTGCTCAGGCGACCACTGCTCCATGACTACTGACAATGGCATAGTGTAGGCTTTCCAGCAAGACTACCCCCACCACCCTCAGACGTCCTGTCGCTGAACAGTGCGCCGCAGAAAATAGATCGTTTTTTTTGCATAACCTTGTATATATATATATATATATATATATATATATATATATATATATATATATATATATTTATATATATTGAGTTCGATTTATTCCTTGTACGAGTTATAATCGATGTTGAGTTTTTACCGATCTCGACCATTTTACAAGCTCTAGCTTCAATCGAGCTTTACGAGTTCGATCTTTAAACGAGCTTACCTGTTATCGATCCCGTTTATTTAAGCTTCCGCTAAATTTTATATGGAAATATAATCAGTATAATGCATCTTTTTTTATTTATTTTGGAATGGACAATAAGGATATACCAGTGTAGAGAAAAATAGAATAACTGTAAATAATGGGAAAGAGACACGCTCGATTTAACAAAACTCTTTTGGTATGAAGTTATATTACAAAACTATTATATCCATAATTTCTTTATTTTTATATATTTTATTAAAGAGAAATAATTAGGAATTGATAGATAAAGACTTTTTAGTTCGAGTTAGTAAAAAGAATAAATAGAACAAATTGAAAAAAAAATTATAGATTCTTATATAATATTAATAAAATTCACCGATTAGAATTTGTTAAATTACCGAGTGTAAATTTCGGTGAACTATGTATAAAACAAACATTATTTGGAGTAAAATAAAATTGTAGATTTATACAAGCAATGACAGTGACTACTTTTGAATCTAGTACAAATGATATGGGCGTTTTATTTGGTCTTGAACTTGTACTAATTCTTTTTTATCAGGTCTAATCATATAACCGTTTCTATACGAAAGGGAGAGGGCGTTGAGAAAATCGCTAATCCTCTCGGATAAATAAGTCGTCAGAAAACATCCGCCCACCAGGAAATATCACCGTATATTATAATTGATATTTTTCTTCTTAACTTTAGATCCAAAGAATATACAATTCATAAACAATAAATTATTTAAAGTCTTACACTTTATAAAAAAAACTCTCCGTACAACTTATGTTTTGTGGGTAGTCTTGTGTTATTAGAAAGTCAACAGTTATCACAGATTAAAATGAAACGTCCCAAAATTATGTCAAGATAAGAGACAGTCGCCAAACAGACATCTTTCCAAAAACTCCGTATATCGTTTGGAAGGGACTAAATAAAATAAATGTATCAGGGAAGAAAGTATTTGATATATCAGGATTAAATATATGAGAAATAGGTCACTACCTAATTCAGGGACTGTGGGGGGAATTATAAGATGTAGCTATGAATGGCAAGCAATAAAATTGATATATATTTTTAAAATTTTTATAGAATATAATTTATTTATATTGGTAAATTTGTAATATACTTTTGTGTAAAATTAAAATTTTAAATGTAATAAATCTTCCATGAACAAAAAGTTTAAAAAAAAAATTAATAAAAATTGGAGGGCATTTGACTAATGATTTGTGAAACTAGAGAGTACGTAGATTATGTATACAAAATAAAATGTATCCTAAATGTGAAACTTAAAAATCAAAATGCACCTAATTGCTTTGGTGGAAATTTATGGCAGCAAATTTCAATAAATGGGCTACATATTTTTTATATAAAACGTATGAATGAAATAAAGACTTTTGTGACTAAATTGAGATAACACTTTGATTGAATCAAAAACACGTAGAAAATTGGAGAACATACTACTAAACTTGGGATAAACTCTTAAGTCATTTATTATGTCTAATATTTCCTTATTTACGAGTAACTATCCTCAAAGCAGACCTTTTGAAAGAGAAAAATCCGCCGTAGAACAAACACACACACACACCCACACACACACACACCACACACACACACACACACACACACACATATATATATATATATATGAACCATCTTTTCATATATAATAATACATGTAATATTAATATATTACACATTCTATTTACATTTAAAAAAATATATTTGGTGCAATCTAGTTGATAAAAAGTGTAACTACTATAAATCTCTAGATAACTTCACACCTGACGACGGGTCACATAGTCACGTTAGGTTAAGTTAGTTTATAGATAGGTTAGGTTTGCTCACACATCTTTGGTCATAGGTTTTAGGTGTATCAGGTAAACTATGATACACTAATACATAAATACAATGCACTATTACATAAAGGTAATGTATGATAAACTAATACATAAACACAAGTTGGCTGCGGTAGGCATAGGTTATTCTGGACGCTATTAGCTCTAGACGTGTGGGATGTAGTCATCTTGTCAAACATTATAATATGGGTGGATGACCGGTGCTACGCCCTGGTAGCCAACCGAGGAATTATAACTCATATAAATATATTACCCATTAAATGTACCTGTACTACGCTGGGCGAGGACACTTGTCTCCTTTGTATATTATTGACTATTGATTTGTTGTATACAATGTATATGTTTTTATCATATAAACTGGATTACAACTTGACTGAATTTTTTAGTTATTACGTTACATACAACACTTCAGAGCATCCTAAACTTAGAGCCACGAACTTGACCTGTACCGTTAGGCGTATGCGAGTTTTTCTCCCTCACGCGAAAAACTAGGTGCGCCTTACGGTAAGGGGTACTAAACCGAACTCCATAATTGATAATCGCCGTTTGTGTTATATATATATATATATATATATATATATATATATATATATATATTATAATGTACATTCAATAAATATTACCATCAAGTGTACTTGGTTCTATCAACGTCGGTGCTGCGATCAAGTAGCCAACCGACAAACTATACACCATAATATATCACACAACAATAAGGGGCAGCTTTGATCAACGAGACAAGACCTTCAGAAGCACAGGAGAAGATATTGCTTGCAAATTTGTTGCAGGCACGTCTACCAGCACATGGTTGCATGCAGCATGTCTCTTTTGCATGGTTAG
The DNA here is from genome assembly GCA_963513935.1 of Aphrophora alni. Taxonomy (NCBI): domain Eukaryota; kingdom Metazoa; phylum Arthropoda; class Insecta; order Hemiptera; family Aphrophoridae; genus Aphrophora; species Aphrophora alni. The sequence goes on along the minus strand of OY740770.1, from coordinate 79,014,889 downwards.
CAGAAGAAGATTATGCATGTAGGGCAATCTTTTATTAATAATAACTAACAAGGTATTTGTAAGGTAATCCCATCCTTTATCCACAACACGCTCCAAACAGGGATCCTGCATGATCTGTCGCGAGGTTTTCCCTACCTGGACTCTGTCCCAGCTAGGGATTTGCCTCGCTCTTCGCGCGGCTACACAATGTCCTGATTTCTTTCACCATATCTTCTCGACACGTCCATGGAAAGAGCCACAAGCTTGGTACATGGAAAACCATTCCTGGATCCTTGTCCTACGCGATAGGGATACTTACAGGAAGGAAGGTGGTTTTTAGTAAGTAAGAACCTCACACTATTGGGAAGATCGGATATCTCCCTTTGTCTTTTAAAGATTTTCCACCTCCTACGAAAAAAAAAACACACACACAACAATGCTCCCAACAGCTGTCGTATACTGTAGGTAACTAAATATAATTAACTACTGTCGGTAATACAATATAATTAAAATAATACGTGGAGCACTGGCTTAATAAATTACAAGTCAACAACTACCAACAACAAACATGGCGACTTATATATTCCCTTAAAAATATAACAAATAATAATATGGAAGATAGCTCAATCGGTATAGTGTTGGCTTCAAATTAGGACTTAATTTTTTCGAATCCCACTGGGAAATAAAAATTAAGCGCCTGACGTCACAAAGTATGACGTCAGAGAGTAACGTGTTAATGTGAGGTCACACAATGACAACTACAAAATTGGCCGACAAAAAATTACACCCAAGAAGGGGGAGGTAAGGGGAGGGAAGGAGGGAGGGACAAGGAGAGGAATAAGCGGAGGGGCAACTACGCCCCACCACTCACACACCTCCTCCCTCCTTTCTTAAGAAAAATTTGGTCCTCAAGTATCGGGTACTCTAATCACACTATCGAAACGTTGTGTGATTAGAGTACAATTAAACTATTTAAATGTCTTGAACAATAAATCTTAATTATCCTAGTTGTTACAACCTCTGGGTCATCATAACCTCATTATAAAAGAAGAAAAGAACGTAAAACGAAGACCCCAAATCCCTAGAATATTCTAATAGCGACAAGTCTGGAAATGAATAAGAGGTTGTCAATAGAATTTTGTTAGGATGGAAAGGATAGTAATAAGAAGAATTCATCCTAAGAAGACGCGAAAAAGGAGTAGATCCAGGTTGGTTAATTTCAAGATTCTCAAGCCAGTACATTTTGTCGTGGCCGTTTACATAAATAATTTAATTAAACATACTAGAAAATAGGTTTCTAAACATCTGCTTACACACTTGAGTAGGCTTCATTAGAATACTCTAATTAGAGTGCTAAGCAAGGATGAGAAATAAGCCAAGCGAGCTGGGTGTAGGAGAGTTTGGTCAGATAACCTGAATCGGTAATAGTTACTTTAAATACGAGGCTTGAATTAATACGTCCCCTCCCCGCCACCAATCGTTACAACCTAGAATCATAATGACTTTACATCAGCATAACAAAGAAGAATTATTTTCACGCTAAAAGATGTTTCAATTACAGAATGGTTAAAAGGTCTGTAGTTGTAGTTGGTGTAAGGAATTACAATTCCATCTTAGATGGAAATTAAACTTTTAAAATGGTTACATAAGTTTAACAATTTATTGGGAAAAAGTCTGTATTTACACCATATTTTAGAAATTTTAGTAAAAATGTACATTACATCAATGAAACAGTGAAACAAAATTAAAAGTAATTCTGATATTATTAAAATTATTGGAATGTTCAAAGTTAGATAGTTTTAGTTAAATGCCGCCATTGTGAGCGACCTTTGTGTTATTACGACATATATATATATATATATATATATATATATATATATATATATATATATATATATATATATATAATTTTCCTAAAGTTTATTTATTTGTTTGTTTTTTATTTATTATAATGTCATTGTCAGTAACGATGATAATACTACAATAGTTATGTGTTTCATATTTGTGGGTTTTTAAAACATATTTTGTGTGAAATATTTAATATATTGTGATGTATTGTGAAGCAGCTGTAAAAGACCGGAGCATTATTATGGTAAGGACAAGAAAAAACTGCTAGTTTAACAGATTATAATATCGTGTAATTATCGGTGCTCAAGTGGAATCTGTCGACAGTTATTATGAGTTCAACAGTGTAATGATTATAAAGCGTGTATTCATGTCAAATATGAAGTTTATGACGAAAATAGTAGTAAATAATTACAAAATCCCCAATTAGAATATTAATTAAAACCACGTGAAAAACGTTTAAGCTTTTTTATATAATGAAACAACACGCTTATATTCTCACCATCATTTATAGCATCATTTTTAAAATTAGACAACACATATTCAGTACTCAAACATTGTTTAAAACCATACTGATTTAAACTGAAAAATGAATTTTTTGATAAAATCTTAACCTATTTGTCATAACTTTATGAAACATCTCGTAAATGTAGCGACACAAAAAATAGGCATAATTATAGCAATCACTAATAGTTAATTAGTTAAAAAACTTATTAGTAAAAATTGTAGCCATTTTTGTTTTTGTAATAACGACAGCACTTTTAAAAATAATTCCTCTACTAAAAAAGTATCATTTGTTTGCTTTAGAGATTCCGGTTTTATTTATTGTGAATATAAATAACACAGTACTTATTGAACATTTGAACTTCTTAAAACTTACACTAAATGTACCGTAACCTGTATAATAATATGTCTAAAAGTTAGTTGTATTTAAATTTAACTAACTCAGAATTAATGTCAATAAATCCCAAATATTTACTGTTTTTCAAAGTAACTACAGCACTTTGAATAACGTCTCCTACCATTTGCTTTAAAAACATTGGTGTCACCTCCCACCTTACTTTAAAACATGAATCTTTAATAGCATATCTTATAGTACACATATAATGAAAAGGCAAAAAAAGTTATATTTTTTAGAAAATAAATACTTTTCATTAGCCAAGAGCTCAGGATTTTCTAAAATTTGTTTATTCATAACAAATCTCAGATTATATTTATTTTTGCCCAATTATAGAAATTAACATTGGTGACATTTTATTGGAATATTTCTTACCATTTAAAATAAGTAATATCTTAAATCTACAGATAATTATGTTATACTATGTTATGTAATATAATTATTAAATATAAATTATATTACAACATTTTAAAGAATACGTTTTATTTTATAAATAACATTTTTACTATGCAACATAAACCTATATTAAGGAAATGTATGTATTGTAGGGAAATTTATGTATTGTAGTCAAATATCTATGTCAAGTTTGTCAATAATATATTCGTTTTGGAATCAAATGACTACAAAAAGTGTTTTTGATTGATGTCTGTTTGTTAAACTGTTAATAATATTTGTGAAAATTATTACAATTCATTAAAATTGGCAAAAACAAATATGAACCCTCCCCGTCATCATTTAAAGCTCAATGTTAATCAAACATACTTACTCTGAAGACATGTTTATTTAACAATCGAAGCAAGTTTAGACACTTATGTAAATATTTTGTTTTATAGACGGCATCCAATTTGTACCATTGGCAAACAAACTACCTCTAAACGTATAAATTTTAACGAACCACATCCTAGATGTTTGTAGAGGCTATGATGTAACCAAAGAACAATAAAAGAAACATAAAATGTTTGTGAAACCTTCTAAGTAGATGAGGGCACCGTAAATTACTCAGCTGAATAAAAATAAAGAAAGAATAAAAGGAAATATAGATGAAAAGAAAGAAAGTTTCTCACGTAGTAAAGCTCAGCAAAGTGGGGTATTCAACCCTAAAATTGTTGATACTCAAGAGGTAGGATAAACTAAGTGGTTCAAACAAATGGTTATTTATCACACTAAATGTGTTATACAATAACTTTAGAAGCCCAATAACAAAAGTCAAAAAACTATATTATCGGAGTTGCAATTTTAAATTTTGTGTCTTGCAAAAAACCCAAGAAGTGGAAGTGTAAATTTGGATGACTTAAATCAGAAACTCATTTAACGGACAAGTTTTTCTTTAAAATACAGCTCTATAAAATTTATCACATTACTGATCTGTCCAATAAGGCTAGAGATTCTTTTGTTGTTGTAATATATTAGTTTACAAACTAGAAAAATATAAATATCCAGCTTGAATCAATGAAGGCACCACAGTGTGTGTGAAAACAATTAAAAAACCATTTAAGCTATATTATTTATATTATCCTCCTCGTAACAACCTAAGTAAGAGTTATTGCTTAAAACTATTTAAGTAGGTAACTATTATATCGCTTGAGGCGATCTCAACGAAAATATACCAAATGTTGCTCGCGATTGACTACCGTTAAAAATAAAATGGTATATAATGCTAGAATGTACGTTAGCTATGACTTCCATGTTGCGAGTAATCCAATTTGCAGGCCTACAATCTGAAACAATAAACCTAACACCATTGACTTCTTTGAAATGAAACGGTTGTCTGATATTAATATTAAAGTTGAGGAAAGTTATATTATCTAAGCTAATACCACTTGGCACTTATGCTGACAGTAAACCAAATAATAATTCAGACAAAAATACCTAAAACTAAAGAATGAATTTATTTTAAAATTATTAGGGAAAGTTGTAGGTGAATGCTAGATAGTATCATTTAGCTTAAACTCTTAAACTAACTAGAGAATAACGTTGAATTTGTTTACACTGAACATAAAAGAGCAGCGTAGGAAAACTGTAAAAGGAAGACTGTAAAAAAAAGGAGGTTAAAATGAACAACTCAATCCATTTTGCGCTAAAAATAGGACAGTTGTACAATCAAAACATTAACTCTAGTAAAAAAGTGCCAGCAAAGTCATAAACCGCATGATGTGAATGACCAAATGAATGGAAAATATTTTAAAAGACTAGTGATGAAACAAAAAACCAAAATATTGGCAAACATCGTTGGTAGCCGAGTCCTAGGAAGTAACCGGCTACTTATAATGGAAGGTCACCAGAGGGTTTAAAAGACCGTTATCTCAGGCAACACCAATCATAAAAAGTAACATTAATGGACGTGTGGTAAAAAGACTAAGCACATATTTTTTGGACCATTTGAGGATAGATTCCGACCACTTATTGTACAATCAAAAGATATAAATATTATATCAAGTAAGGAACTAGAGAGTAGAAATCAGTTAATTACCAATAAAAGAACTTCAAAAAAAATATCATAACTGTAAAAACACTGCGATGTATTATCAGATCAGAGGTCAGGTAACCAAAAAGATACCCCATTAACATATGTTATGCACCTATTTATTGCTGCATTTATATTACTATATGTTCTAGGACAGTGGAAGGTAGCAGAAGTTATATTAATCCGTAAAACGGGCAAAACGACTTATGATAGGAAATCATATCTCCCTATCTCGTTTATCCTGATACTGTCCTATTTGTTTCTGAAATTTATCCTTAAACGTTTGAAGCCTATTAGGCTAATTATAGAAGATATAAATTTAATCAATTCTAATCACCAATTTGGGCTCTGAAACAAAGAAATATCTGTTTCGGCGCCTTTCTTGATATATCGCTCTTTTTCGATAATGTATTACAAAGTGATGTTGCACAAGTGTCAAAGAGCTATGTTAAATCATATATCGCTTATTGTTATTTTACTTCTCACATTGGCTTTTTACTGAAATATGGAAATAACTATTCCGAACAACTTATTAGGTGTCCGTATAGTAATGCCTGTGGAGCTACCATTTATTAGCTGTAAACAAGAGCTCCGTCTCAGGATCAAGACACTTTAACGGATATTTTTGCAGATTGTAATGGAATTTTCGACTACTACAGTGACGGATAAAGAAGCACCTGATATGATACAGAGGTTTTTGATTGAAGTCTAATAAATGGAGGTTTGACTAAGATATCGAGATTTAAGCTTAATTAGTTCACATTTATCCATTACACATAATAAACAAGACTATAACCGAAGCAAGTTTACACTGGTATTTCAATGTATTAATATTTGTACAAAATATCTTATATTCAATATTTGGGTCAAAGTGTACTCCGATTTACCTCCAATAATAAATATAAGGGGGGAAATTAAGGATAATAAATGTAATAACATTTTTAGGATGAACGCAAACATTTTTTTATTGTTTATATAATGTTATTGAATGGCATTCAAAACAGTTTGAACAATATTTTTAAATAGTATATGTCTTCCTACTTAATAGAAATACTTTGATAAAACCTTTGTTTGCAACATTAAATTAAATGGGATAACCTTGCTTAAGAAGTAAAGCACTTGTAACTTTTAATTTAAGGGATATTACTCACATTAAATTATATATGTAATATTTGTAATGTTATGTAAATCTCCATAACAGCATTATTTTTAATATGGCAGTTGACGTTTTTGTTAATTTCTTGTCTGTGCTATAAATGAAGACCTGAAGGTGTTGGACGCTAATATTTGGAATTATTGGAATTATTAATGTATCTTATTATCGAATTCCTTTTTTTATTTTAAGTTCTGTGTTTCGAACCCGTTATCAGTAGCCATTTCGTTTAAAACATATCTCCTAAATAAATTCCAATGATAGTTCGGACGGGTAAGCGTGGTGGAAAAATCTTCCTTCTACATTTTCGAATAATTTAGGTGAACTTTAAGCGAGTTCTCATATATAAAAAAAATCACTATACAAAATAGCCTTAAAAGGTGGTGCACCATATTTTTAAATATCATGTTATCTTCCTTGCTTTCGGGAAGAGCATATGGCTTTATTTGGGAAAGGTAGAAACCAATCGACACCATACACTGACTTTTTTTGCAATCACCTTCGTTAGTGATAAAATGCATAAAGGATTTTATCTACCCAAATACGAGCGTATGGAAATGTACCTCACCAGATGTATGGGCAGTAGTTGGCTTTTTTAATAAAAAACATAAGAAAATCAGCTTTAAAATATCTGCAGCAAAATCATATATTTTTGTGTTATTTTCTGGCTGGAAAGCATGCAATATCTAGAGTGAATTTATTGTATAACTTAAGGCATTTAAAATAAATAAATCCTTCTGAATTTTTTCTTTTTGGTTCCTATGATCGTTTTTGAAGCAACATTTACGTATTTTGCAAATATCTTATCTCAAATTGTCAACAGTTTCATTAATGACTGACAGCAAACCTGAACGCTTTTTGTGTAACAAGCTATCTGTTTCTTTCAACTGTTTGTCCCACATCTATGAATGTTATTTTTATCAGTAGGTTATTCATGAAACACACAAATACTCCCGTTGAACTCTAGATGTAGAATTTAATTTTGGGATATACAATACACATTGCTCTTTCCTTTGAACGATTATCATATTTATATTTTAGGATAAAATGTATTATTCCATTAAATGACAAAATAATATTATTAAAAAAACTCAGTAACAGCTGTTTCATGCACCTACAATATTTCCTTAGGAGCCATAGCAACTTGTAACCTTACCATTAAGGGCACGACCTGAAGTGTGTAACAAATTGATTTTTTACGAGTTTTACCAGGAAATTATTTGCTGAGAGAATCAAGTTAATCTAGTAAAGCTAGTGAATTGCAAAAATGAACCAGGTCTATGATTGACAAAATAGCTTCAATTATTATAAATGCCCTAAATTCTTAAATACATTGCCCTTTTGGCATACAAATATGACATATTTTATTATTTATTTATTTTGTTTGCTCATTACTTTTCGCTTTCCTTGATGTCATACATATTTAATTTTATGAAAAATAACATTAAATCAAGCAGCAAAAATACAACATCCTGGATAAATACTGGACATTAAGGTTAGTCCTAATAGTTGCCTACAGTTGTAGAACAGAAATAAATTCTTTACAAAATAATTTTTACCTTCTTCAATATACGTAGTTTGATTCTTGAACAAAGGCCTATTTAGTGAAAATTAGATTTGGTTTCTTGGTGACAGGTGAGAGGAAAATTCGTTAAATATTTTTGCACCATTTATATTGTAACGTTTATTTGAATAATTAGGTCAATTTACCATTTTTATAATTTTACTTTATAATAGAGTCATTTTATCTGGTACGACTTCTTTACATATTTTAAATAACTGACATAAAAGAATGTACTTTACACAAATAGAGTAAGGACAATATGGAGTTCCTAAAGTTTGCAGAACCCATATTATTATTCAACCCCAGGCCTCCAGCCCCATATTTATTGCCTTAGACTACCGCGTAAAGTGAATATTCCTTTTCTGTTATCCAGAGATCACCTTCTTTTATATTCAGACCATCATATCTCATCTTATTCTAAATGGCTGCATATATTAACGGAATGTATCCAAGGGAATATAAAAACTGTAAAATGTTAGTTAAAGCTACCATAGCGTCGAATTAAATACAGTTTTCGTATCAGACAATGTTTCCTAACTCGTTTTGAGTTATTTTCGTATTCATTTTGAACTGATAAAGATACAGGTCACAACGAGGCGTTTTTTTAATAGAAATGTACAATAGACTAAATTATTTTAGCACAAAGGTATCCAAAACGTTAAAGCTCCTAACAGTGATGCGTTACAAAGAAAGTGAGGTCCCTTCGTATAAACATAACATTTTGTAATACTACCTACTGCTTGAAAATAATGACATTTTTGTAATATGCATAAAAATTCTTCATTTCGAAATTGTTTAAGCTCCTTAAGGAAACATTGTAGGTAAAAGAATCAAAAGTTTTTTATAGATATATTTGTAATTGGTTAATCAATATTGTGCTTCTAATCATATGGTCAATTTCACTTGAAAAATAAACATGATATCACAACAGCGGAAAGAAAATTTCATTATCTTTTGTGTATTACAAAATTTAATTCTATAACAATGGCACAACATAAATGTGGTTGTGTTTTTCCTGAATGACATTTATTGGAAATAACATTATTATATAGTGCAAACCGTTGTACAAAAATGGTAGATAATTACGCAAAAAGAGTTGTAGTTAAAATGAGCAATGAAGCTGTCGAAAAAATTCAAAAAGCGTTTTACGAAGTAAAAAAAACTGTACCAAAAAGAGCTCGAAAAGTAGGTGTTCAAAAAACAGCAAATATCAAGGTAAAGAAATAACGCTTAAAGGCTTTAAACTTCAGTTATTGTACAATTTGCGTCCATGAGCTATCCTTAATAAAGTCATAACTTTGCTATAGACATTCATTATCAATTGAAAGGGGTGAGAATTATCTGAACTTAATTATGTTTATTGATGTGGCCACTTCGAATCTTCGAATTTACCCAAATGAAGTCAATCGCCCCTTCGCTAAACACGAGGAACATCACTTGCTTGAGATCGCATTATTGCTCCTTTGTTCATTGCTTAGAGCAATGCAAATGGAATCGTCTGAACTTTGACATAAATACATATGTATGATCTAAGAAGAAAACTTTATGGTTGACTGAGCTGTTAAGACTAATAGAAAAGTTGAGTGGTTGTAACAAGGCATATCTATTGGTTTCTCAAAACACACCATTATGTACGCCACTATAGCAAACGCTGGCCGTATAAAAGTTTTGAGTTTACAAGAATCCGCAAAACTACAACCCAAACATTGAACCTCACATTATCGTATAAGATGGAACTTCTTCTTAGATAATATTCCATGCTAATACTTAAAGGTACTATTTCAAGAATCAAACTGAAGCAGAGAGGTTAGCGGCATTCAGACTTCTAACGGAACATGACTTCCTACTCCGACAATGATGTGATAACACAAACACAGATATCTGCCCATTCTGCAACTCAAGGTGGACACAAACACATTAACATCTCGGATATTCTTATCAACGGTTAATAGGAAGCACATGATCTGATGACACAGATGGCATGCATAGACATTGACTGAGTTGAATTAAGTAATTTATTTTAAAAACTGAATACTTATCCTCAAAATTTGAAGCTCTAGTACTACCGTCTAAGGCCCCACTTCTTGTACCTACAAGGACAGCCTAACGTATTACACCTTACGACTCATCCCAAACTACCGCATTCTGAAATTGCACCCTTAAAACTTGACCTTTTTTAATATAAACTCCATTATATTAAGCCTCTCATTACTGTGTGGTATAGGACGTCATTCATGATATAAATTCTTTGGTTAATTATATAAATACTCGGCTCTACAACTGATCTTAGACAATAACTGATATCGCAGTTCAAATGCTCTCCAGATTTGCGCGTCGATATCTCTAACATCCTGGTAAACGTAATCCGACTAAGATTAAGACTTCCAACTCTTATTATGCCATTGACACGCTTTCATGGTTAGGATGTGTCCCATAATGGTTATTGTATCAGTCTATAAGTAATTATACATGTGTGGCCTCTAGAAAATCATACAATTCATCTTTATTAGTATCTTCTTCAGATTCTACCATCATCATCATCAGACCAATTATCATTCGACGAATTATAAGTACTAAAGTAGATTTCTTTATATATAATTGTGATTACATTTTATACACACCGATTATTTTGAACGGGAATAATACAAATTGAAATTTTTATATTAAAAGTCACTATAAAAGAAAAGTGAAAGTTAAGATGTATTAAAAATGAATTTTTAAGATTTTTTTTTTCATTTCATAAATAGTATTCTTAAATAGATTGATTGTACAATGCAGTTTCACTTTGCAATAACCATTTTGATCACACTTTAGAGAATTATATATAATCTTTTAAATCTTAATTACATCATGTGTAAAACCATTTTCCATCTGTGAGCTGATTTTTAATCTCTACAACTTTAGTTGAAAACAATTTGCAATTCCTTTAATTAAAAAAGTTTAGTTTTACACAGTGATGTAAAGTTATTAACTGTTCTCACTATATTTAGTTTCATTTAACGTTAATACATCAATTTTAATTTGTATATTTTTGTGAATAACTTTATAGTTTAGAAAAATAACTGGTCGGCCAGTTATTACACATGATTTTTTAGAAGAATGTGTTATAACCTAGAGACCTTTTTTAGGCCATCAATATAAAGAAAAAGCTCCTATTTAAATATGTCCAATATGGCTTTATTGGACATACCAATAACCAATCCGTTCAGGAACCAATAACCGAACATTTTACTTATCCATTTTCCAAATGATGGCGTTAAATTTTTTTTTAAATTCATCTTTAGAGATATTTTATAACACAATTTTCAAACCGGCCCCATTTTGACAATTCATAATATATAACATATTATTTTTAAATAACACGAAATGGCCAACAGATGGATAAAGTAGCATTTTAGATATTTGTTTATTTTCAAAACTCTTTCTTAGTACGCATCTACAGGCCTACCCCAAACCATGTTCAAATTTCTTAGCTCTAGACTTCTAGGATCCAGAGATATGCTTTAGAGGTAAAAACCACCCATGGAGTCGAACATTTTATAACCCTTTTCTTCGAACGCGTCTACAGACCTACCTCAAGCCATGTTAATATAATTCTCCCTTTACAAGCTCTTGTTCTCTTCAAACACTGACGATATTATAGTATTTGCGTTATAGAGGTATTTATTTTTTTCCTTTTTCAAGTCAATGATGACCAAAAGGTTCTACGCTTTTAAGAAAAATAATATTTTACAAAAACAGTTTGTATCATACATGATTTCAAATTTATTTCCAAAATAACTCAAAATTTAAGTGCAGCTGCATACATTCCTTAAACACACTAGTCTTTATGAGATATATAATAAATTTTATAATTTGAAAAAATGAAAGTCAGTAGATTGGGGAAATATTTCAACATCTTTGATAGAAGTCAGTTTAAATGTTATTGCTAAACTTCTTTCTACATTCTTGTCTTGTAAATGCGTCCTTTGAATCGGATATATAAGCAGAATATTTAATTTGACTAATGTAAAACCTTTATATATCAAATGGCAACTGTAAATACATTGCCAATCATCAGTTTATATCACTAACTTTTGTTTTATCAAAAATGTTTAAAACATGTATTAATTAAAATTACCGGTATATATTATCCTGAAGAATATAAAAAAAATAAAAAATTAATTAGTTTAATCTCCGTAATATTTTTTCTACATCGTCAGCTATTTATTCTCTTTTAAATATCAACATATATTTTATTGATAAGAACAGTCACGTTTCATTTGTCTTTTGTCAATTGCAAAAAGGTTTTGACTGCTTTCGCCATAAAATTTTGTTTATTAATTGGAAATATCACCGGGTACGGGATATCACATAATTTGGATAAAACTAATTTACTTATATAAAGGAGAAAGGAGCTTATTCGGACAGAATTTTGAATCGTAGAGTTTATAATGGAGCTTGAGATTTGTGGCATATTTCAAAATTTAATCATCAAACCTTTACTTTTAATTTCTCTACATATTTTACGTAAATATTACCTTGCAAAACATTGTATACCTGATTACACGTACTCAAGGTGTAACTTTCAAGAACCTCACAAAAAGTATTGGTTACCATTTCTCCAAAAGTAGCGGTTTTGATATATCGAAAATAGAAAGCCATCGGGGTTGTTATAAAATGTTAACTTTCTTAAAATAAACCATATCGATTTCGTTTATTATTATTATTTTTTAATGTGAAGCTTAATGATAAAAACACGGGTGCAAAATGGCACGTGAAATACATAAAAAATTAATAATTGACAAAAATAATATCCTCTATACTGGCCATTATACTCTAAATAATAAAATAAAGATGGCATTCATGATTTGTTTACACTCGTTGGTTGTACTATCGAACCGAGATTTTAGGTAAATGTGTGTCGGTTTTTTAAATTTCATTTATAATTTTGTTTTATATGAGTGAGAAAATTGAGCAATGTTTTGGAGAGTGTTGTAGTTTTTTACAAAATTGTACACAATTATTAACAATTTTCTTCGTTTAAAGCACTGATAAAAGAGAAAAACGTGAATGGTATCGTATAAATATCGACCTATGGTTTTTTCTGATCTTTTCTTTTGTGAAATTTAGAAATGCTGATTTATGATATGCCGTCTGTTTTTCGTTGTCATTTAAGAATCGTTGTCATGTCTGTTTTAAAGTAGGATTGCATCCACAGTTTTTAAGGGAGGGACTTAAAAATTTTTTATAGGGTCTTTGTCTAACCAAGAAAAATAGTGAAATAATACGTAAGTTCTGAAACATATTTTAACCTAAAGATCACAATCATTTTTATCTTTATAATTTTGATTAATTTAAGTTAAATTTATGTCAAATTTTGCTGATTTTTATTATTCATTTCATATGATCACAATATTTTTAAATAGAGGGTTAACGTGCGTTTCTCTTGTGTCGGGATCTTAGACCTAACGGGCCTCGAAGCTATATGTATGTGAAGGTGCCTCCACTCGCTACGATAGTATCGTTAACTGGACTGTACCTTATGTCGCCAGTATATCAACTTGACAGGCAAGTTGAATTTCGAAATTACATATTTTACAATAACTTCTTTATTTTTCATTGTATTGAGGTGGGTTTGGGATCCTACATTGCATTCACAAATAATGCATTGTAATAAAAATATTTTTGTGCAATTCAGTGTGTTGTAGGTGAAATACAGGAGATACAAACGAAACATTGTTTAAAATGACTACGATATTCACATATTCCTATAGATTTGTCTGAATTGCAATAGGGATCGATAAGACCACATTATTGTTTATTGTTCCAAACCTTATCCTGTTATGAACTCTAACGTGCTTGAAGTGCAGACAAGAACGACGTTAAAATAACTTTTCCTGTTTTCTGAAGACATAAAACGTGAAACTTAGTCGAACAACGAAGGTCGAACTTTCTTTGCTATTACCAAACTTGCCCTTTAGTCCGGACCTATGTATTGATTTTCAAAGACGGAGTCCATGTTTTATTTCGTTTGTTTTTCATTGACAATTAATTACCAAACTGATAATTTTAATATCGAATTTCTTTTATTTGGTTCTGGAGATGGGTGAGTGAGATTTTATCTTTATTATTATTATTATGAACCGCATAAAATAAAATACATTTGTACAATCCATTTCGATTAATGGTTTTGAATATCATCCATATGGCAATATTGCTGTGTACTTTCGGTATAATAATGTTTTCAGCATATTTATCCCCCTCTGGGTGAACACGTTTTAATAAAACGCAGAAATGAAGAAGGATCAGGTTCGAAGAACATTGTTTGATTGATCGATTCTGTGTCAATATGTCTCTAAGCAACACGTTTTAATGTGTTTGTTCACGTTAACTGGCTTTGTTCTTATTATCTGTAGATGGAGTCTGGTTGTATACGTAAAGGTTATGTAAGTCGCAGTCATTCATATTTTGTATATAGAGAGAAATAAATACACATACTTTGGAATGTACTCGACAAAAAATGCAATAAGTAAATAATTTCATTTCTTATTTTCAATTGTCGATATTAAATAACAAAATCTTTCTAACTCTTCAATGTTTGCAGACGACAATAAAATCTTTAAAATAAAACTTAACAACTCATCTTTTAGGTATATACTCGTATAACTATATAATAAACAGCGCAAACTTTTTCAATAACTTATTAGCAATAAAACAAACTAATACTCTTTACCTCCACGAATGCCAGTTGTCTAGTTTCAGTCGAAAGTTAAAATGAAAAATAGACACTAGCTGTCAACAATATTTATATCTTTATGCCATAAATTTGTCTTCAGGCGCCATCTTGTTGGAATAACACAAACTGTATTTCCTCCTCAATATCTTCCACTTGAGGAAAGACGTAATCTGTTAACATGTCACAGTATACATCCCCGTAATTGATTGTTCTACAAAAAATAAAACGACCAATCACTCCATCTTCCATCAAACCGCACCAAACATTAACTTTTGGAGAGTCATGTGGTGATTCTGAGCCCCAAATCCTGAAGTTGTGAAGATTAACTCATCCACTCATATGAAATGCTGTCTCATCAAATAACAGAAAAATAAAAAAATAATAAAAATTGTAATTTGTCAATTCTGTGTAGAAATTTACCAGCTAATTAAAACCTTTCGTTTTAGACAGTAAGTGTAATTTCATATAACAGTTTTAATTTGTAGGCGCGTAAATGAATTATTTTACTTACCAAATCATACAAAATAATTTTATGAACTCTAACTTTAGATAGACTACTTCTGGCCGATGACGTCTTTGGGGTCCGAACACACAAAACACAGATCTATTCAACAGTTCTCGGCAAAACCTGAAGAAGTTCTCTGCGAACCTGACGTTTTCGCCTTCTAAACACTGCCGGTTTCCTTGAATTAGTTTAGCCATTTACGAATCGTTTTTGTAGTAGTTAGTTCACCACCATACTGACGTCTAAAATTTCTTTGCACTGTTATAACAGATTCATTTTAACGTAATAATTATAAATAAACTTTTAGTTTTGTAATAAGTTGAATTGTCAGACAAGCGGTTAATCCGAAACTTGAGACAACTTATGCATATAAATAATATCGTAAACTGATATAATTATAAAAATATAATATTAATAATTGCACTATTGATTTTTAAATGTCATATTATTTTAATTATTGCAAAAAAAAATATGATATTTTTAAACATATGTATAACAACGAAAAAACTCAACACTTTTTTATGAGTTAAACTGTACGCTTCCCCTATTTTTTTTTTTAAATACGTACTTTTCTCAAATCCTGATTTTTTTCTTTCGGGATCTGTTTCCGAGAGAAAAGAAATGAGTTATCCAATCCACGGGAAGTCTAGGCTTCTTTAATTGTTCCGGCCTAGATTCTATAACTCCTTTAAGAGTTTAAGTCACCCCAAACTGCCGGTACCCCCCTTTTTTGTATAATACTTCAAGTAACTATAATTACTTTAACCTTTTGCTAAGAGAGAACACGATTAGTTTTATTTATCTGTTTTATCCCCTGGGAGCATGTTCTTTAGAATAGCTTTCTCAAAATACAATATATCTTACCTTTTAACTAATAATATTTCCTGTAAGCATAAAACAAGGCTATGTGGATAATTATAAAAGACAAGTCTTTGTTTTCGATATTTTAAATGGACACTCATTTATTCTATTTTAAATAAATGATACAAAATCAAATTTTTTCTGACAAACAAAATAAGTAAAAGTTTTTAACTTATATAATTATAAAAACATAAAAATATTCCTCTGACAAAACTTATTATTTTACTAATTTTATTTGTTTGATAGCAGATAGGCAATTAATTAAATTTAAAAGAAATATTTTATTGTTTTACTTTACTCTGTTATTTATGATTTTATTTTCTTTAATCGCTGGACACTAATTTCTCGGTTAACAATCTAATCAGTTGTCCAGGTTTATCATCCTTATATTACTTACAGTAAAAAAAAATAAAAAATCCACACGCAGACATTAAATTTCTTAGCCTAAACTATTTTCAATAAATTATATTAAAATATTTTATCCCAGGAAATTCAGTAACTTTATCGAATTTAATTTTAACTATTATCCAACTTTGCCCTAATAACAAAAGAAATTTAGTTGGTTTCGGAAACCTTGACTGCCGTCTTGAAGATTCTGGTAATTTTACTCCTGTATGGTTGAATTGGTTAACTCCTCTGGTGTCTGGTTGCTGTGATGACGTTAAGATTGATCCATGTACGTATCTCTTAGTAAGTTTCCGGTGACATGTTAATTCCCATTATACACTGGATGTTGAAATTTTCACACTTTTTACGGAAATCACAGATGACTCAATAATTTCACATTTCACTTTCTAAACTTTTGATTTTATTTTCATTTAAACATTTTCTTTTAGCACGGACTCCTTAACATTTTCCAATCAAATTTTTTTATTTATGAATTTTAATTCTATCTTTCTTAATTAGTTAGATTCACTGGTCTGTTGGGCATAGTAACCCCTTACCGCCTTGTAAAAAAATATTTTTCAGAGTGTCATGTCGGGCATAGTAACCCCTTACATCCTCGAGAAAGATTTTTATGAGAGAGCCTCCTGAGAGCCAGAGCAGCTATATTTACAACTTGAAACTCTCGTATTTCATTAGCAATATTTCCTGAGATATTTTTCACTTTTTCTTGGTCGGAATTTTGTAGTCCTTTGCGTCAGCTTTCACGAGAACTTGATGTTTGTAGGTCCGCCCGTTCTCCCGCAATTATTTACGCAACGAAAGACGTAGTTTTCAGTTTTTATTTTTCACACCTTTTGATTTACAATTTTAAACTTCACTATTTTGTTGAGTTTCCGAAATAAATACACGGGCCGTAACGAAGATGCAGTCTGACATTCCCGTCTTACGTAATTTTGCACTCAACTTCATACTTTTTGTTTAGAGGTTTATTAATTACTGATCACCCTGGAACTTACATATTCTTTAGCATATACAACTTTAACCATGTTTTGTTAATTTTGTAATTTTATTTTTATTCGTTTTTACACAAGGGTGTGAAAACCATTGCCTTTCTATTTCATTCAAATTTTGATTTTTTACTTTAATTCCTTGTGAAACTTTATTCTTTTAACTAAACCTTTGTAACACGTTTTCAAAATTTATTTTTATTTAAGTTTTAATGAAGTTTCAAATTATACCATTTTATCTAACTTTTTATTGTTGATGTTTTCAACAATTATGCAGGAATCTTTTATTCTTAGAATTCTTTATTTATTACAGATATACCAAGGTTTTTTGAATTTGATTAATTTTGAAAATGTTTTAATCCTTCATTTAAATTTGCTGTAGCACATGTTAGTTTATATGAATTGGCCGTAATAGATCTGTATTGCGTACAACTTGTACTACAATGGCACATCCTTTAACATTATTATTTCATATTTTTATAATTCATCAAATATGCATTTTTTGTTCAAAATCTACCGACATACGATTTTACTGTCAAAACGAGTAGGCGAATAGTTGACATTAACCTAGCCATAAGTCAGTTTCACCAACTCGCCCTGAGCAGCAAAGTTGGTTACAATTCAGCCAAACCTTGTATTTGGAATAAATTTTGATTTTTCTCTTTTTGACCAAAATATAATCCTATACAACGAATTTCCGTTGTAGTATATTTGTTATAATGTAGTAGAATTTAGTAACGGTATGATATGATTGTTTCGTATATTGTAAAAATTGTCATATGAATTAAAATATCAAAATGTTATTACATATACTGACAAACATTTTGTAAATAAACACAATTCTTTCCTAACAAACATCAAAAGCTGAAAGTAATAATATGTAAATTACAAATTGTATATTATATTAATTTTGTAATTAAGGTACACTAATATATATTTTTACCATTTCACAATACAATTTTCATTTTTATATTAACTAGATATGTTGGTAATGGTAATTTCGTTTTAATTGGGATATTCTTCCTTTTTTAGTCACAATTTTTAAAAATAATTTATTAAAATGGATTGTGTAGTAAATCTTTGACAAAAAAAAATCACTTTATTAGTGGTAAAATATTTGTATACTTACCTAGTATACGAAATATAGGTAGGTTTCGTAATCGCAGAATATTTCGATGACCGTTTTTTCACTGCTCTTCTAGTTTCATGGCCTCAATAAATCAAAAATAATACCTCCTCTTCGTTAAGTTAGCATATTATCCACCACACAAATTAGGATAAAAAAGTGAATTAGGTTACAGTTGAACATATTTTGCTCATGTAGAATATATATATATATATATATATATATATATATATATATATAATACATATGTTTAAAATGATACAAAATTAATACATACTTAACATATTATTTTAAATTCTAAATAAGAGCTTCGATTAATCACCGAACAATTCCAAGCTTACTTGGAAGAAACACACAACCTATCTTCAAAATAAATTAATAAAATATATCAGGCTATTTTATATGCTCAGATATGTATACAACGTCAAAGTATTGAAAATGATCTATTTTGCACTGGTGAGTTCTAAGTTAGAATATGGTCTTGCAATTTGGAGAGGGACTTACAACACTAAAACCAATAATGACGCTGCAGAAGAACTTTGTTCGTATCCTATCGCACACACCCTATACAGAACATAGTGCACCTCTTTTTAAAAGACTTAATATATTACCTCTTAAAAACCTTTTTATCTATAAAGTATTGATAACCTTCTTTGATAGAAGCGGGAGTAGTGATGGCACTTTAGGGCCGAGAGCTTTGACATTGCGGAACAGGTCAAATGTTATTGTACCTAAACCAAATTTTACAATTTATATGAAATCTTATGCATATCTGGCACCTAAATTATTCAATTGTATGCCATATAGTATTAAATCGTGTTCGAACAGACATAAGTTCTCTGGTTTGCTGCGTAATTTATTGCTCGAATTTGAAGATGTACAATCACATTTTAAAGTACTATCCTGAACCTTACTTTTTGGTGTTATATTCGCGTGTTGTATCCTTTTGCAAGTGTGTATGCGGAGTGCTTGGTATAGTGTTTATCCAAGATAACATACAGGGATATATTTATTAAGTTGTAAGTTATTAAGTTCAGTTATAAATAAATATGCATTGTTTATAAAAACACTAGAAATCATATTTTTTGATTGAGGATTTTAATGTAAAAAAATATGTATATTCATTGGGATCTCGGTCGGCTGCAGACCTCAACTTTATCTAAAAAACCCCAGACAGGTTTTATTACCTCGGGGTATCTTTTATTGTTTCTTGTCTATTTGGAGAAAGTTATTCTTTTTTTAAGTTTAAAAAATGTTTAGCCTAACTTCATTTGTAAAAACCTATTTATATGTTTGTTGATAAGAGGCAATAAAAACCAATCAATCAATAAATCAATTTGATTTACTATTTTAACTCGGTCATTTAGAAACTTTTATTACATGTTTTTTTTTATGACATTTTTACGGAATTAAGGTCAAACTTGGTTTCCAATTATTATACAATTTCAAAATTTGGTTATTTGTCTTCTTAGTACGAACATGGTTTTTTTTCTAATATAAAATGTTTGCCTGTCAAAAGAATCACTTCAAGTCATGGAAGCGGTTTTCCGATTAGAATTATAGCACTTAATCTACAGGAATAAGTATAATCTCGATATCGAATTTGTTATAATATGTGGTTGGAATTGTTTTAAACTTGTTGTTTGAAAGCGAAAACGACTCAGTAATCATTAACTTGTAGAAAAATAAGATGCAAAACTCTTAGCTCTCAAATATTGGTAATGTATTAGAGTCAAAGAAGAACTAGAGTTGTTCAAAAAAACTCTGTCTGTCTCTCTTATGTGCAGTATTCTATGTCGAGGACAATCAGAAGTTTTGAATTAATTTGGTATTTGTGCAAATTTATTTCATAACCTTTTTAAAATAATTCTAAGGACTGAAACAAAAGGTTTATTTATAAAATACATAATTTCCCAAAATCAGTTCCATCTCTTGGGTTCAAAAATTAGTTTATAGATGTTATGTTATGTCATAGATGTTATAGGAACCATAAACGAGTCTGAGAATGACTTCGGGTTAGTAAGAAGTACCCTGGTTAGTTTTAACAAAAATATTATAATGTACACAAATAGGTACAACTACATCACATTGTTGGTTTAAGATTTTGATACATATTTGCATAATTATTTTACTCGTATAATAAATTAAACATTTAAATGTAGATATTTTTCCAATTATCATATTTTTCAGTTCCTAATAAATGCATTTGTTTCTGTAAATACTTAAGTGCATTGGAATGATTGAATTTTACTTCATACTTTCATTACCAAATTATTGACACCAATAATACATAGTGTATGAAGAGCCTTATTAGTTAGTATATTGAATGTGTATGTGTGTAATGAGTATAAACTATATATATATATATATATATATATATATATATATATATACATGTATAAGACCTTTTGAGTGCCTGGCGATTCCTGACCTTGGAGCGGTTATACGATCAGACATAAAGGCTACCTTTTGGGTGCCTGAGTATAAATGTTATACCGTGTATACAATTACCACCTTTCCAGTGCCTGGCTTATATTTTAAATGCATTTGCGTCATTTTGGGGGCTTGATATAAAGATACCATTATTGCGACCTTTCCAGTGCCTGGCTTATACTTTAAACGCATTCTCGGCATTTTGGGTGCTTGATATAAAGATACCACTATTGCGAAATTACAAATGCCTGGTTTATACATTAGACATATTCACGACTTTTTGAGAGATCGATGTTCGCGCGTTTTTTTTTTTTTGGAGGTGTTTGTTATTTTGACTAACCTCTCCCCCCCCCGTCACTTCCGCTCCAACCACATCTGTCTTTCGCGTGTAAACTCATGTATTTTTCATGTATTTCACACTAACAATTAACAATACCGCATCATATTGAACAGAATGACTATAAAAAAATATGGAAGTGATATTCTTATTGTAGAGGTGTTCAGTTTACATATTGATCTACACTCTTCTAATGAGCTATTATTATAAACTAGATCTCATCGTAGTCTAAAAATTCTCATCGTAATCGTAAAACAACATAATTATTGAGGGCGGCAATAGCCGCCAGATGTAAGTATGGCCGGCGAACCACCACCCTTATATACATTGAATTTTACGCTAGTTTTCTAGTTTATTACTGTTTTTAAATTCAAAAAGCCCCTTGAACTTATAAGATGTAAGAAAAACGTTTAAGTTTATCATTAAAAGAATAATATTTCACTTATAATTGCTAGTTATTAAGTTATATTAAGTTAAAGTTCTGATTTGACGGTTTACCGACAAAATTTGTTTTTTCTTCAGCCAAAAAATTCAGGCGACGCTTCCCGTAATAACGCTGGATGCGAGTATGTGTGAGCACGCATCTTCGATTCTCACCATATGGCTAACATATATATAACAATACATAATATTGTCTTCAATTTTGTGATTTCAGTCTTGGGACTGTGAGTCCCGAGTTTCCCCAAATTTCCCGTTACATATTAAGGGTGGGCCCTCCGGGATAGGTCTCCCACCGTAAATTGACATACTGGTCAAATCAAAACGAAAGAGAGAAATCATAATCTGACCTCGAGCGACGCAGTCTAGGTCAGTAATTAAGTGGGATACCCTAGAAAGAAATAAAAGAGATGCGTAACGTTATAATTTAATTTGGAATTACTATTATAATTTTTGGGGGAAAACAAATTATTTTGTTCAATATTTAGTAAACGTATTTCGGATTCAGCGTTAATTCGGGTAAGTCGCCGAAGAAAGAAGGTATACTAATAAAAAAAGTGTCGGTTGTAATTAGTCGCGGTATAATTTCTAAATAATGAAAAATAAAAATAATTTCATGAAAATAGTAAGCTCGGTTTCCTGGCCACTCAGGTATTGATGGTAATGAGAGAGCAGATGAATTAGCCAGGTCAGGTTCAGAATCCCCTTTCGTGGGCCCGGAACCGGTATTCGGGATCTCCTGTGGACATGCCAGAGCAGCGGTTGACACGTGGATACGGGAGGGGATGAATAGGGCCTGGACGAATTCAACCACTAGTAGACTTGCAAAAAGGTTATTTAGACCAAGCAAGAAACATGCTGAACAACTCATCTCTCTCAGAAGGGATAACATGAGGTGGGTGGTTGGGCTCTTAACGAGCCACTGTCACCTCAGAAAACATCTACACAGGATAGGGATTGCTGCAGACAATACTTGCAGGAAATGTGGTTTGGCTGAAGAGTCCGCAGAACACATTCTTTTAGAGTGTGAGGCGTTAGGACGAGCCAGGCTATACTCTCTAGGCCTGCCGGTGAAAGAGATGGAAACCATCCTAGATAACCCTATTGGTAGTATCTGTTCCTTCATAAGGATGACGGGTATCACTAGTTGGGTGTAGGAAGGAAATAGGGGCGGCAAAAGATCTTTAGGTCGACGCCGGTGAGGCCTCTGAAGGTGGCTTTCACAGCCCAGAACGGAAAAAAAAGCTCGGTTTGGTTAAAAAGTCGTTTGGTTAAATATTACAAAAGTTTTTGTTGTAAGGTTATGCCGAAATACCTGTGAATACATATATAGACATTCATAATTCAAATATTATACATACATGGCTATAAATATAAAAAATAAATGCAAGTGATTTTAGTTGAATAATCAGAACGTAATCATTACTTTAAATTAGGCAGAAGAAAGATTAGAATTAGTTGATCGTATTTTCTTTGGTTAGAGCCAAGAGATATTTATGTCTGTTAGCATCCTGCCATACATCTTATCTGCTGATAAGCGATTGATTAACAATCTAAAACACTATTCTTATCGAAGGTCAAATCTTTACAAAAATATATTGAAATACTAAACTGACTTTAAATCTCTTTACTTTTATACAACTTCCGAAATAATAAATAGTTATTAAATAAATAATAGTCCATCTGTTTCGTCGGGGCTATCTGCGCGCGCATCACCCATTGTCGGTGTAATCACCACACAATGGACCCCACAATTCTACAAATTGCTTTTTCTAGCATGTATATACTTCTAAAAGAAACCAGTAGTTTACCTTACTTATCCGCACCCGAGAATTTACGTATTTTATCGTCAATTTTTATTTTTTCTTCACAGGTACCGGTACCTTTTTATAAGGGCGACAGGAAGAAATAATTAACATCGTGGTAGTTTTTGAAATTTTCGGTATTCTATTTAGACTTAACGTAAGTATCAAATTGTATAAAAGTATAAAATTATGAAATTTTATATAAATATCATTAAAAAGAAAAAATATATATTGCACAAAAAGAAATAAGAATTTATTCGAAATTTACTTATTATACTATACTTACGAAAAGAAATATTATTTTTGTGAAAGAAAAAAAAAGTAAACAAGACTACAGACATTTTTAGAATGGCTTTTGATTTTGGTGACGAATATTTTGAACGTAATTATTAACAAAGATGCATATTTAGGTGTAGAACATATACAGCGCTTCGGCGATTTAATAAAAGAATTTTTTAATATTGATTTCTTAGGAATGGAAGAATAACAAATTTATGACATGATTACTCCCGCTTCTCCTGATAGATCTAGAATTCAAATTTTATTTCGGCCTTTAACAGATGATGACATGCTCAGAGGTCACTTTGTGTGCAGTTTTTTTGACACTGAAACTATTTATATTTATGACTCATTAAATGAAAAGAAAGATCATAGTCACTTATAGATTAGTTTTGCTAAAATTATAACCATTTTATTTTCAATCTGGAAAGACTATAAAGTGGCCTGAAGTTCAACTTCAGAGTGAGTGTGGTTGTGGTATATTCGCAATTGCTTTTGCGACATCTCTTGTACATGGTATTAGACCAGATTATGTGCGATATAACTGTGATAATAATTATATGCGACAATTTCTCTTACGTATATTTAGAGAGCGTTCTATAAAAAACTTTCCTTTTCATTTTATTCAAATTCCTTCTTGGCATCTTCAATATTCAATGATCAATTGTGATTATGATATCATAAAAAATGAAGGACGTCTAAATGATTATCATATTGAAAGATTTCATAACCTACTTCTACGGTTTACTATTTACAAGCCTCAACATACCGGAAGACTTCAAGTTCTTTCAAAAATCAAACCAATGGCTGAGTGTGAAAAAGATATTCAAACTTTGTTTTCTAATTCTGAACATTGGTTATGTAGCTATTACGATGGTAAGTTATTATATATTTATGATTCTTCAAAATCTGATACATTAGATGCAGATTTAAAAAAAAAATTTTTGAAAAAGCTTTATCCATTTTATTTTAACAAAAATGAAAAAGATTATATTTCCTTCTGTAGCCCAGCAACTTAATGGAGTTGATTGTGGCGTTTTCGCGATAGCATTTTTGCCACTTCATTAGTATTTGGCCATGATCCGCAAAATATTACTTATACATATTCCTTAATGCGTAATCATGTATTTAAACTTTTAAGTGGAAATATCTTAACTTTGTAACTTTCTAAATACTTTTCCATCAAATACTGTTTCCTTATTACCTACCAATCAAATGTGCGATACCTTAAAGATGCTATGTTAAAAAAATTAATGCCGAGGAAATTGAGTTTGTTGCCGAAGATACAATTCGAGCGAAGAATATGCACAACAAAATAATAAAGTCTTTAATGAATGATGAAGCGGGTAGTTCACGAACTGCAGGATTAGCTAGAGTAATTAAAATAAAAGCTGGATCAAAAATTATGATAAGACGAAATATTGATGTTTCTATCGGCTTAGCTAATGGTACAATAGGTACAATTATTTCTGTAACAAGAGATAATAATAATGTTGTCGACACTATTAAAATTGAACTTACCAATAAAAGACAATATTCTATAGAACGTATAGAATCTAAATTTCAATTAATGAGGAATGCTTTTATAATAAGAAAACAATTTCCAATTTGCAATAGTTATGGAATAACTATTCATAAAAGTCAAGGTCTAAACTTAGAAAATGCAGTAGTTGAAGCTGGAAAAAACTTTAACTTGTAAATAAAATATAAAATAATAATGCTCATGTTATCTTCTTTAGAAATATTTTAAGTTTTAAATTGAATTTTCGATTTTTAACTGCTCACTTACGTTGTTAAAAAATCTAAATACTATTTTATGGTTGCTGAAGGTATTATGCAAGTTATATTCAAGTCTTTGTATAATACAACTTCGAAATGATTATTAATATAATATATGCTCAATAAATTTTATAATATTGGTTTATTAATAAAAATTGCTTTTCCAAGATGGTAGTATTTAGGAATTTATTAATAAATCAAATGTGGGGTGATATGTCGCCTACTGGAATAGTGTTCAGAGACAACCCCCACCCCAGTATGATTTATCATGCTTTCGCTGCCTTATTTATTAAATTACTTCAGATACAAGGAAAAGGAAAATGTAACAATGTGTTGAGTAAGTTAAAGGGAATAAAACGCAAGGTCATACTTACGAAAGTTTTACCTTTTTGTAAGGTTTTTTTGTTGAGTACTATCTAAATTTATTCTAAATTCTGGACAAGCAGGGTGATTATCACCAGATCAATTATCATGGTTGATGAAATAAATGTTGAGCTTACATATGGCTTGAGTTGTCTAAATCATTTATTTATTGAACTACTGGACGGTGAAGTGCAATTTTCTCTCCATGTAATAATTAGGAAAAAACAGTTTATATAAAACAATACAATTTATCCAGGGTGTT
Organism: Aphrophora alni; assembly: GCA_963513935.1. Taxonomy (NCBI): domain Eukaryota; kingdom Metazoa; phylum Arthropoda; class Insecta; order Hemiptera; family Aphrophoridae; genus Aphrophora; species Aphrophora alni. The sequence continues at coordinate 78,988,686 of OY740770.1, read as the reverse complement.
CTTCCCGACCGATTTGTTGAATTAATTCCGTTAAGAAAGGTAAATTAAATGGATAACACTTTTTTTTTTTCTTGGGGGATCCTCGGCATCTAAGGGTTCTTGTCTCTGAAAAACAACATAACTTATCAAAGGCGTACTTACACCTCTATTCATTTCTAGAAATAAAAATGTCTCACTTATACGTGGCATAGTATGACTTTATAATTTGAGTGACCCTCAAAATTAAGGTAAACAATAAATAAACGTTTGTCCTTCATATTCCAGACCTAATGATAGTATTTTTTTAATCAATTAAAAACATTATTAAATATTTAAAATATAGTTGTAAAGTTCCTGAATACAAAATAAATGTAGTCAAATTTGCGACCGGGCAAATATTAATATTGTGTCCAACTGTAAAATAAACAGTGAATTGGCGCAGGTAGAAAAAACACACCATGTGACAACGTTGCATTACTCCCTCCTTACCGAGCGTAAGTGAGTCATAACTAGATATCCACAGCCTATTTCTACTTTTTGCTACTACCTAATATTGTTTGTTCGAATTTCTATAACTAACTATAAATGTTTATCTAGACAATCTCAAAACCAAGCCCTCACTTCTCCAACCATCAAATGTCAACCGATTCTTACTTCATAGAGCACAAGTTTATTTGTTGTTAAAATTTATATAATATTTGTGATGCAATTATTTTCCCTTTTCTGTTCAAATATATATTCTTTTACTGCTACAGTAAAAATATAAATACCATATTGTTCGTCATTAACAAATAAAAGTTTCACTCTCTTGTAAATGTTTTATAAGGTTAACAAGTTTTCAATATATACGACTTTAACATTTTAAAATGGATATCATTTTCAAATCTCGTGTAAAACGTTACATGAAAAATGCGTTTATCAAATCTGAACTCAATATCATATATATTTCTAAAGTTATAATGTTATTTTATTTTTTAAAAATGGCGGATATTCGAAAACTAAGCACGATATGATTATCCTACATGTTATATAGCATTTAATGTATATATTGTCGTACTTAATCTGTTCTATTGAACTGTACTATTGAATTTTGATTGTTCTGAAGTTTGATTGAGTAATTTCAACTTATTTGTCACAAACATTTCTTTTAGATGAGTTCGATACAGTTGTCAAAGAATTCTGATGATATTTAACCGTTTTTTAAATTCAATGTTTAATATAAATTACTAAATCCATAATAAATCGAGAAATCGGAAAAGCTTTGAACCGATGTTTGGGGTTTCAAAACTCTGGCGAATTGAGTAGCTCGCGTAATTTTTGTTCAGTTTTCTTCAAATTGTTTAACATATCTTAAAACGAAGTTAGATAAAATATATTTCGTTTTTGACTGTTGGTCTCTTTAACTTCGATATATAAGAAATTTGTCAAAAAAAAAAAAAATCAACTATTTTAAGGCAAAATGTTTTTACGTGTTTCACAAATTGCAGAACAGTATTTTTTGTAAAGATAAAATGTGTAAATATTTGATTAAACAATTCCTTGTAGACATCTTAGTTTAGCTCAGTGTTTTAGAAGCTCGATGTGTTTTTTTCAGTAACACTCCTAACAAGCTCAGTGTGTTCCAATGAAGGAAGAACTACTTCCTGGCACAATTCTTCAAATAAATGTCGATGAGTAACCTATACATGTGAACAAACCAACTGTGTGAACGGAAATATAGTTTATTCTCTGATGTGATGATAATTGTGAATAACATGCGTCCGTGATTCTGTTTTGGATGTGGGCTGGGGGGGATGTTTTTCTGTTCTTGTAAAACTGCAACCTCTATTATTTTCACGGTGTCTCATTATTGTATTTTCAACACTGTTCTATTTAACACGAATCTTAAAAACAACAAACGTACTTTCTTTGTAGAATCGTAATTAATTTAGTATTATAAATAGCCTTTCATAAATAAATTGAAATCTTTAGGCTTATTAAAAAAAATAACGAGATTTAGATTCGAACCAACTACCTAAGAATTAGAAAAACAAAGATTAATATAGTTCCTCTATATAATAAAAATAAAGTCCTCTTTAGACTTCACTCTGGCTGTCTATCTTTCCGTTTTCAGGATAATATTGTGAACTAGGGAAATTACCAAATTTGTGCTTTAACTAATAACTACAGTACTGTAATTAATTTATTGCTAAAATTAAATATAAATATAAGACACAATTAAAGATCATTTACGAAAGTGCTATCCTTCTGCACCAAAGAAGCCTATAACTTTGACCATACATAGGTTATTGAAATAAGTTATTGGAATTTTTGAGTTCTCCAATATTCTGCTCGAGTTGTTGAATAGCTATAGTACGATTTATTGTTTAAAAACTTTGAAATATTTTCCAGGACTTCTTCAAATTTAACGTCAGGTAATTTGTTGTGCCTCCCACCTCTGACTCATCCATTTTAAATTTAGTACTTTAAAAAATAAATCCTTACCTATATAACACTCTTAAAGTGTGCTTCAATATATACATACACACAAACTTTCTTATTTAACAAGAAACAGTTCTTAGACAAAGTTCGTTATTGTTTTGATCCATTCACTTGTTTACAATTAATATGTAACAGTAGTAATATTAATTATCTTAATTAAAAAATGGCATCGTTATTACTAAGAAAATCAAGATTCCTAAAATGTAAAAGGCATACGCTATTTTTAATTGTTGGCAATATGAATTGGGATAGTGTTCGCTTTCTTTACGTCTAAAAAAATTTTAAAAACAACGATTTTCCCGAAAAGATAAAACGTCAGGCTCATTTAAAATATATTTTAAAATGTCTCTTAGTGTCATAAAACTAAGAGAGGCTAGGTTAGTCTTAACGCCCTGGCTACCTGAACCTCAACATAGCAGTTAAGACAAAATAATTCCTGATAATGAGAGAGCTGTAATGGTCAGTCACAATATTTTTAGAAAACATAAATTACAGATTACCGTAGAAATCTTTCTATCAAACTTTCCTAAAATAAATTTTAGTTTTATTTATGTTACAAATTCACACACACATATAAAAGGAAACAAAGATATACATTTTCGGTTTAAAAGACAAATTTTTACGTCAGTCGTGAATTCTTTCCTAGCTATTTATAATTTTTAACAGTTTAAGAAGTCAGTTTCTTTCGATTGAGTACATCAATAACAGTTATTACAATCCACCTCAATGTAAAAACGGTAAACGGTAATTTTTTGGCAAATTTTTGGCAATCTATAATCACAAATCCTTAATATTTTTATTAAAAGGATATAGGTTTTAAATTCGATCCTGACCATTCTGTTCCGGTTAAACCAAAGTTCTGTGGAAAGAAGTATTTATTCCATAACAATAATAATTATAACCTTAAACGGTCCTAATGTGCGATAACTTTTAGTTGAAACTTAAGCGTTTTAAATATTGCCCTGAAATTTGATACTGTCTCAATAATATGTGTTTAAAATAATAATGAAATATAAATGTCCAAAATTTAAAAGATTAGGATTAAAATTGGATTTAATTTTTATTATTGAAATATTTTCATACTGATTGTATTGAATTTTTGTATAAATGTAATTGCACTGCATTAAAGACAACAGATACTAGGCATTGGAGACATTAGTCTAAAACTGTTAACAAAACTTTTAGTTTCTTTTATAGATCAACACACTGTAGCCCCTTTGTTTTATTAGGGGCAGAGGCTTACCTGAACGACTACTAGACGGCTAATTTTGCAGCTTGGTCAATATTTATGTCTACAATCAATGAAACATGAAGTAATACAACAAAATATAATGTTAGGTAAACTCTAAACATATACTCAATAATAAACATAAACTCTTGATGTTAGATCAATTTGGACGATGATCATAGATCATATCTGATTGACGTTTATGCAACCGGCCACTACATACCGGCCACCAAGTCAATGCTAAATATTACAAGGAAAGAAGATTTGTAGCATTATTTCGTAAAAATTTGGTATCTAGCCCTCATAATTAGTTATAGATTTGGTTGTTAATACATTTTCCTAAGTAGGCCTTTGTCGTTTAAAATAGCAATTTCAATATATTTATTAATTAATTTTATATTATATAAATGTTATACTAATCAATGTTATATAATATATTTTTAATATCTCCAAAAAGTTTACATTTCTACTGTGTTTTTAGAATATACACATTTTGTCTGAATAGAGATAAATTTATACGAAGAAAAACTACAATCTCAATCTCTCTTTTTTTAAAAGTAGAAATGTCTTTCAAATTTTTATTAATAGATTACCATAGGGCAAAAAAAGGATGTGATGTAATATTTATAGAGTGGGTTGGTTTTTATTTATTTATATTTTTAACTTAAATGAAGTTAATGAATACGTATTCAAAGGTGACGATAGTCTTGCTTCCTTTTCACTAGATGCAAGGGATAAATCAGAAATAAAGTAAGTACTATACAGTATATAGAGTTAAACCGTTAACTTTTTGCGAGATGACAACGTCAGACACAATTGTCACACATTAACAATAAGCCAGATAAACCATTAAGTTTTACTAGATGTAAGGGATAAATCAAAAATAAAGTAAACGCTATACAGTATGTACAGTTAAACCGTTAACTTTTGTAAAATTATAATGTCAGACCCATATGTTACACATTAACAATAAGCCAGATAAACCATAGGGACCAACTTTAAAGTATTGCGGCATAAGTCTCAAAGATTCCTGTTTTTCTCACGGTCAATTATACGTAGCTTGATCTCGAGTAGGAAATCCGAAAAATTTGTATAACTTACCCCCAGATAACAAAAGGAAAAATGTTGTTTATAAACAAGAATTTTAAATAGTTAGAATGTTTTCAATAAAAAGCTTTTCCTTCTTATATTTTGAGGTTTATTTCTTTATATTCCAACTACCACACAATCCTATAGCACCGGATCATCTGAAAAAAAGTTACTGTTACTGAGTAAATTTCTACTTTGTAAAAATACTTTATTTAACTCGTTACTATCATTTTTAGGGTCTTGCGCATGATTCTTAAATTAGGTGCTAGCAGACGGGTTTGCGAATATTTTGAAATCAAGATCATATTCAACATTTATTAGTGAATAACATATGATAGAAGTCCCGGGCGAAGCCGGGTTAAACCAATAGTAACTCAATAAAAACATTCTCCTTAAAATAATTCATGTGTGTGCCAATTTTCATGTTAATCGGTCAAACGGTGTCTTAGTATTAATGTTAGACTGGGTAAGTAACATGATGATGTTTATAATAATTAGATAAAAACCTTCTCCATTAAATAATACATGTGTGTGCCAATTTTCATGTTAATCGGTCAAACAGTGTCTTAGTATTAATGTTAGACTGGGTAAGTAACATGATGATGTTTATAATAATTAGATAAAAAACCAACTCCATGAAATAATACATGTGTGAGCTCATTGTCATTTTAATCGGTCATACGGTGTCTTAGTAATAATGTTAGACTGGGTAAGTAACATGATGATGTTTATAATAATTAGATAAAAACCTTATACATGAAATAATACATGTGTGTGCCAATTTTCATGTTAATCGGTCAGACAGTGTCTTAGTATTAATGTTAGACTGGGTAAGTAACATGATGATGTTTATAATAATTAGATAAAAACCTTCTCCATGAAATAATACATGTGTGTCAAATTTCATTGTAATCGTCCAAACGGTGTCTTAGTATTAATGTTAGACTGGGTAAGTAACATGATGATGTTTATAATAATTAGATAAAAACCTTATACATGAAATAATACATGTGTGTGCCAATTTTCATGTTAATCGGTCAGACAGTGTCTTAGTATTAATGTTAGACTGGGTAAGTAACATGATGATGTTTATAATAATTAGATAAAAACCTTCTCCATGAAATAATACATGTGTGTCAAATTTCATTGTAATCGTCCAAACGGTGTCTTAGTATTAATGTTAGACTGGGTAAGTAACATGATGGCTTTTATAATAATTAGGTAAAATTCTTCTCCATGAAAAAAAACACGTATTTGCCAATTTTCATGGTGATCGGTCAAACGGTGTCTTAATATTAATGTTGCGCTGGGTAATTTGCGTAATAGCGTTTAATAGTTCGATAAATTATCTAATTTATTAAATATGGTATTAAAAAATCTAGATTGTTTTTTATCTATAGAAAAAAAGTCTAGTTAAAATATTATTGTGTGTTTCCACCCACAAGTCTATAGAAAAAATCGTCATACAAAATTTGATGTTAATTGTTTATTTTCCATTGATTTAAACTAAAATAAACCAAATGTTTTATGCCTATTGCAGAGAGAGATTTAGGGAGATAACAACAATGAGAGTATAGAAGAAGGGAAAATGTTGGGGACAAGACAATGTTGGCAGCATTTGTTGCAAAAATCCGTGTTATGTTAACTCATGTTAAGGGGACAGTAAGTTATATATACTCTTGATGAGAATACACTGTCCTCCTAATATTCAGAGGACAGTAACTGTGCTCTGAACAAGAGTATATATGCGACAAATGTCCTCTGATCAAGAGCGAGAATGTCTTAAACACTAAATGTCTCAAACAAATAGTGAGGCAAAATAGCATGATTTTGAAAAAAACACAAAATACGCGACTACAGCCAAACGGTTGAGATCGGGCATGGGACCATATGAACTTTTTTATTCCATTTAGTGAGTAGAACATACTGGCGAAGTTAATGGTGTCAGTAGAAACTCACCCTGTATATATAGGGTCTATCATTGTTAGGTTAAACTTTGTGCCAAGTTTAAACTCAATCGGTCAGGTATAAATCATTTTGGAAAAGAAACAAAATGGCGGATGTCTGGAAAACGAAGCTTTTCTGGCCCTAGGTACATATGAACAATTTTGATTTTTTTAGGTGTACCCCTATCATCTTCTGAAGTTGTGCCAAACTCTCGCAAAACATCCTGTATGCTAAACAATTAATGCGTTTAATACAACCTAATCTACTGTATTTGAATAAGTAAGCAAATTCATATGTAACTGAAAACTAGTAAAACTGAATGGTATTAACCTAATATGAACATAATATAGGGTTAATGTAACTCGACTTATTTCCGGCGGGATGTGATAGGGGGCTAATGAACAGCAAATGTAACGGCTTTTTTTGCTATCAAATTATCAATATTCAACTTTTGAGCCGCTCGTCTCCTTAGTATTTGAACAAAAATGTGTTTGTATATTGTTCAATTGTACATATGTCAAATTACATTGGTGGATTACTAGGAAAGTTGTAGGGTAGTTTTTATTTCTTCCCCTCTGTATGTTTTTGGGGTGCTGAATCCGAATCTGAGGTTTGCTTACAAAATTTCGTGACGCAACATTGACAAAAATGCAAAAAAGGTAAAAAATCTCATTCTTGCGAGTTTTCTCTATTCTTTAATAACCTCTCTAGCATATTCAAAATGAAAGAACATAAAATTTCCTACATATTTTACTATTTAGGTTATTTCTCCGACGAACCGTTCGGGCTCAAAAAACCCACTTTTCCAAACCAACACTCAATTTTACTATTAAAACTTTCATTTAGTGGATTCCTCCTACTTTTAAGGTGAATACATACATATAGGCTGGGTTCAACTGTTATGCCATCTCCTATAAAAAAAAAAGTTATCTAAGTATCCTAGTACATTGGTACAAGCCTTGACCGAGTTTAGGCATAGCTTAATCAATCTTTCCATAAATTATGTTTTTATAAAGAATTAATTTGTTCTTCAGTACAGAATAAGGGGTTCTAGTAAAAAAAGTTGTAATTCCAACGAAAAATCTGGAAACATTATATACCTACATGGGACTATTGTTATATTGTATTGTGTTACATATGATTATATACAGGATGCCCCCGAACTCTCTGGTCCCCTTTTGGGGATTTGTTATCTGTGATCAAGACAAACATATTTCGCAATATAATAACGGGTCTACGGTTCTTACTTTATCGTCTATCTGTATGTAGGTTCTATGTGTTTTTAACAAAATAATAATTGATATCTATCTAGAGAATGGTTTGACCGATTCGGTTCAAACGTGACATGAAGTTATACCTAAATAAACGGTACCAGAAACTGGCACATACTTTCTCACATTTAAATTACTAAACAGATTCACTGTGACTTCACAATTGTATTAAAGTAGGAGAAGGAACACATTAAAGTAGGAGAAGGAACACATTAAAGTAGGAGAGTTTTTAATAATAAAATTATTATTTTTATTATTACCTAAACGAGAATTTTTAGAATGATGCCGATTTTCGCATATGGTATGGTACGTTAAGGGCTAAAAATAAGCAAAATTTTATCAAAATCGTTAGAGCCGTTATTTTATAAAAAAAATAATAACTGATTTTTTTGGGAGTTTTTGGCCATAAAGTTTTTTTAAAACTTTGTCAAAACCCTTTTTCGTGAATCTGAACAGGCCTAATTGACATGTTTGGTGTAATTTTTTTGAAATCGATCGAATAGTTTTCTCTCAAGCTTTGTCTACATACAGACATACAGACATACAGACAGACATATAGACAGACATACAGACAGACAGACATACATACAGACAGACATTTTGTAAAAACCACTTTTTTGGACTCAGGGGTCCCAAAACGGATATATCCACAAAAATCTCAACATCGATTTTTTTGCGATCACCATATTTATACTTTCTCTATACTATAGTAGGATAGTGAGAAAGTAAAATGATCTACTTTAAGTAAAATAAAGGATTATATCCAATCTTGCATTTCGTAATGGCGACCGTTTGGAAATTTCTAACCTAATATACTAAAAAACAGTACATTTTAATAAAAAATTCAAGACACCTTTTTGTAGCACTTTTAATTCCCTATCGGATGTTGTAACTTCAAAAGAATCGGATGAAGGATAACAGTTAAGTTAAAGATAATAACAGCGTACGTAATCACAATATTGGGATGTTTTGCATAATTTTAATAAGATTTTTAAGTATATGCAGGATGTTTTGTAATTACTCTGCAATATTCTAGTATATGATTCAGCACATAAGAATGAGAAAAAAAAAATCAATTAGACATGGGTCCGGACAAGCTTTGTTTCCCCATAGCCACCAATTTGTTTTTTCACTAAATAATTTTTATCTAGAGAATTATATGACTGATTGAGCTCAAACTTTGCACAAAGTTTAATCTAACAATGATCTATTTAAACAAGATAACCGATTATATACAATAATGTGTTTGAAAATTTCAAACCTGAATTGCCCAAAAACCGTAGGCCTACATTTTAACAAAAAATTTCAAGAAATTATTTTTGTAGCCCTTTTCATTTCGTATCGGATGGTGTAACCGCCAAAACAATCGGATGAAGGATAATAGTTAAGTTATGTGTAATAATCGGTTTGTTCAATCCGGCATCTTATACCAACACAGTAAACACAACAATATATTGTGTGTACATATTATGCTGTTATAATCCTTAACTTAACAATTATCCTTCATCCATTTGTTTTGATAATTACACTTTCCGATAGGAAATTGGAAAGTGCAACAACAAAGATGTATTGAAATTTTTTGACAAAATAAAAGGTTTTTTAGTTTGTTAGGTATGATATTTTTAACAGTCGCCATTTTTAAACGCCTCATTGGATATAATCGTTTATTTTATTTATAATAGATCATTATTAGGTATAACTTCAAGTCTAGTTTGAACTCAATTGGTGAAACCGTTATATAGATATGAATTTTTTTGTGAAAAAACATACAGACAGACAGACGAAAAAGTAAGCACCGTTGACCTATGTTTATATTGTGAAATTTGTTTGTCTCGATTCCAGGAACAAATCCACAAAAGGGGACCAGAGATTTCGAGGGCATCCTGTATATTTGCAATTTATAATATAGCAGTTGTATGTATTAATACTATTATCTAAAGCACAAATAACAAGATAGGTTAATAAGGTCGGTTCCACTAAAGGACCTAGGGAAAATTTGTATTACCTGTTTCCCTAAACGTGACGATCCTAAGGTGGCCATTAGCAAACTTTTTTTTTTACATGTAGTAAGGGCGTGTAATTTCGGGAGTGGTTGTGAATAAAAACATATTTACTTATATTTATAGGTATGTCATTAACGCATGCTTTTAACAGAACCAATTAGTGAAAACCCGGTGGTCCTTTATGGCCGTTCGGGTTCAAAACCTTTCTATAAGTTAGGTGGTTTATGATATTTGTTAAGTGTGAGGATTTCCCAGTGTATTTTGCCGAATATCTCAAATTCTTGTCTTTCAATGCCCAAACAATAAATGCCCTAAGGCTGGGAAAAGTACTATGACATGTGTTTTGTTGTTAAACACTACCAAAAGTAACTGTTTAGGCTGCTGAATTAATTTAAGACACTTTTCTGCTTAATCGCATAACTACAATTAGGACTTACAGTATAACATACATTTTAGGGCTGGGAAAAGTACTATGACGTGTGTTTTGTTGTGAAACAAATTTAACAATTTAACAAATTTAAACAAAAATAAAGCATGCCTAATTGACATGCTTGGTGCAAATTTGTTTGAAATCGATCGAATATTTTTCTCTCTAGCTTTTTATACATACAGACAGACATTTTGTAAAAACCACTTTTTTGGACTCAGGGGGTCCCAAAACGGGTATATCCACAAAAATCTCATCATCGATTTTTTTGCGATCACTATACTTTCTCTATACTATAGTATAGTGTGGAAGTAAAATGGTAACTAGTTAAAATATAGTTTTATTTATAAACTTGAAAAAATAAATACCGTAGCCTACTTGTTTGGAGAAATAAATGTAACTATTTTCGTCTTCTGATTAATTATGTGTAACATATTTTAACATTCTGTTAACTATATTATGAAAACGAGGACAACGAATGGCTGAACGGGAGTTGTACCGCGAACAGAGGATTATGTATCCTCTAGTTATATTTAAAATAAATAGTTACTTCATTAGTATTTGACAAACAATAGTATTAATGAAAGGAAGTAAGTGATATGAGAAAATTTTTAAATCAAATTTTTTGTATTAAAACTATACAATATTGTTATGCGACCCAAAATTTTACTCAAATAATGTTTCAGACAAAGTAATGTCAAAATTAAGTTTATTGGAGAGCATAAGGTCTCCAAAAGGTTCTATTTAAAATAATAGCAGGTCTTCAAAAGGTCTCTAAAACACGATGACTTATACCATGGTGATAACAGGCGTCAGAAAATAGAAATTAACAGGAACAGGCGTCAACTAAAGCCTTTAAAAGGTTATTTTTGTAACTGATCGTGTAAGACTTCAAAAGGTGGCATTTGTAACTGATCGTATATAAGCCTTCAAAATATCGTCTCCCGTACATTTCACACCAGGCACTCTAGGCATCCAAAAGGTTCGTCGACGTTTTCGCTTTATACAGAGGGCACAAAAGGTCGTTTTAGTGTATGAAAACAGACCTTTTGAATGCCTGAGTTCAAGCACTCCAGGCCTCCAATAGGTCGTCGCCCGTACCATTAGGCACTCGAAAGGTCTTATACATAAATCTATATATATATATATATATATATATA